>JAMKQA010005322.1:0-45379 GCA_024699735.1 Posidonia australis
TCAATCGGGGTTTAGTGGGCCTAAGTGGGCCTTCATGGGCCCAATTGGGTTTCCATGAATTAAATGGCCCAGGTTAAGGGGTTTGAGCTCAACCACCAGACCCATCCTGCAAAATTGGTAAAATTGGGGTGTCTACAAGTATCTTGTCTAGTCTCTATTCCAACGTCTTGTCCCGTATCTTATCCGGCCTCTTGCTCAGTTTCCAATCCAATATCCTGTCTAGCTAGACCCCCTCATCAGCCAGCCCCTCAATCTTCCAGGACAATCCCTTGTTTAGTCCCTACTTCTTCGACCAGGCAAGAGCAGCCCTCTGCCGACATCACATCTCAGCTGAAGATGGTTATGGTTGATACCTCCATTTAAGATCTCATCCGTACTTCTTTGGAGCATCGAGAGACCTTCCTAGGGGTCTTTCAGGCTGCTCGAGTATCCCCCACCGTGGAACCGTTCGCTCTTGAGAATACGGTGGGTATGATTGCAGAGCCTTGTGTCGTTTCTTTCTTCAGCGAGGAATCACCCTCAGTAGGAGTCAATCATAACCAGTCCCTATTCATTACGGTACAATATCAAAGCTTCTGAATTCCCCTCACTTTGTTGGATAATGGCGTAAACTTTAATGTCTACCATTTGCGCATAGCAAACAAAATCGGATTCAAAGCTGAGGATATCATACCATCTGCGAAGAGAATGACAACTTTTGATAACATGCATCACAACGCGCTAGGGATGCTGGTTATTCCTCTCTTCGTAGGGCCTATAGTCCTTGACGTCAAATTCTATATTGTGGATCTAAAGCCCTCTTTCAATCTTCTGTTTGGACGCCCTTGGTCGCACAAGCATCAAGTAATCATCTCGACTCTCCACGGTACAGTTGAGTTCTGCTGCGGTGACGACGCAGTTGTTGTCACAGTGGAAGATCTTGACAAAGAAAATGTCGAGTCGGTCTCCACTGTCCCCCTCCAGACCATCCATTTCAGCCCCAAGGCACCCGATGTGTTCCGGTTCAACCCCCTCGAGCCAATCAATTTCATTCTGGCTCTCGAGCGTGTCAGTTACCTGACCGTTCGTGGCAATCTCCTCCGGATGATTGAAAACGTATGTCGTAAATGGGGATACAAGAAAGTAACACCGTTCGGGCAACACAACCAAGGAATCTTCGAGCCCATCTAGGCAGAAGAAAAGCGAGAGCTCGAGGGATCAAAGTACGAGCAATAGCTAAATGAAGACGGATAGTCGCGCACCAGGAGGTATAATCAAATTTTTATTCCATCAAACCTCACCAACTTTGTCAGTGCATGGATACTTGATCCCAATCAGAGCCAAGCTACTACTGAAAAGAGTCAATGTCAGATGGTGCAATCACAGCCTTAGTCACCGGCAGTCAATTCAACAGCATCAGTTACCGCTCCAACAGCGATCCTCACAGTGGTAGCCCTACAAGTTGTCGTACCAACAGAGTCATAAGTGCAGTCCCACCAAGCCTTGGACAACAGTTACATCGGTCACACAGTCCAGATAAGCTAGTGGCAGAGCAATTCAGTTAAATGGGAAAGTTAGTGACCTAGAACTATCGTCTCAAGAGCAACTATCGGTATGGGTCAAAGCCGCAGTCGAGCACAAAAGCTGAAGAAAGGAAAGTCAAGGGCCTCAGAATCAGAGCCAAAAACTATCCATCAGATGCTGAGCAACTCATCCCTCATGATCCTGGTCGAGTCGTAGTCGGAGCCCCCTAGACCATCAAGGCTAACCTCTTTGGAAACGGGTAAGCCTCGCCTTGAGCAAAGGTGAGGGTCAAAGGAAAGGACCCTGAGTTAAGCTCAAGAGGAAAGCTGGGTGACATTACTCCTATCAGTCAACAGCAGGACAACCGCCAACCAGCATCACTCCTTTGTACATACTACAAAAAGAGAGAGATCAGAAAAATCAAAAGCGCCGAAGGCCAAAGCAACAAATCAACCCAGTCAGTCAGCAAACCTCATGGTCCAAGAGCCAACGGTCATTCATCAAAGTCAGTGTGACCACAATAAGGAACCATCAGGCGTAGAAATCATAGTACATTCTCTCCTTTGGCGTCGCCAATCCAACCTTCAAATAAGAAATCCTATCAAAGCTCATCGCTTATGAAGAAGAGCATGATTACTTGGAAGATGGCGAGACACTTGAATTCCAGCCTCACGACAATAATCCAGAGGGGCCAAATTTACATCAGGCAATCCAGTCTTGCGGACCATACATCTCCAGGACGGTCGAGACGAATTCCGACCTAACCGTCATGGTCCCTACATTATCAAGCCTGTTTATCCCGAAGGCGCAGCAATCCTCGAAGACAAGGACAACTTCGAACTATCTAAGCCTGGCAACACATGTTATCCGAAGAAACTACCAATGAACAGAAGGCATGTATCCTTGCCTTGCAAAGTATCCTTTAGCACATCATGCATCATCTATTACTTCATCACGCATGCAGATTTCTAAATAAATGGTGATCCAAGTGCATTTAATCCATAGCATTTGCCTTTTTATTTTCATGCACATCAATAACTTAATTCAAGCATCAATAACTACATCCATCCATGCATAAAGCATCTCATCCCGATGACGAGAATCGAAATAGCTAGCCTACTTGAAAAGGGCCTAGACCTCTTCAGTTGTCACTACTTAGACGTCTTAGCAAGCGAGGGAGCCACCACCCAAACGTGATTAGGCAAAATGTCCAAACTCCCATAGGGACTTACACCTCTAGAGGGAGATAAAATGTTAGGAGTGAGCATGAGTGTGAGCCAAAATGGAAAAAAAAAACCACATGGGCAGAAAAGAAATAAGAAGACAGAATTCAAAGACAGAAACCAACCCTAATGGAGAGAGGCAAGTAGGCCAACTCTATCCCTACCACTCGCCTTGGGGAGGATTCGAAGCAAACATCCCAAAGATCCAAACAGCCCAAGGGACTAGCCACCCCTTGCATAAAATCCAAGCAGCCCAAGGGACTAGCCACCCTTTGCATAAAATCCCAGCAGCCCCCTCCAAATCTGGATGTCCATTACCCCCAAGCGAGGGTTAGAGCGAGCCTACAAGCCTAAGAGGGAGAAAAGAAATGTCAAAAGCCAAAAAAGTAGGTCTAAGTCCCCAAGAGTTTGGCACGGAGCCTAACCTACTAACTAATCCATCCTAGAAAGCCACCAACAGCCTCGAAGTCCGGGTAGTGTCTTGTGAACCGAGGTCTTCTTCTCTTCTCATAGCAGGCATGATTAGTGTTCCAAAATCATTCTGAGGGACGACACAACATAACACCATCATGCTTGCATGCATTATCACTTATCTACTTTGCAAGGTCTCACTAGGTCCCAAACCAGGGGCATGTCAGCTGCTCTTCAACCAAAGACCTAGCAGAGGATACCATATGCGAGGGGCATGTCAGCTACCTTTGTGGTGATAGCCTTCCTCGTCAACCAGAGACATGTCAACTGTCCTGTTGGTTGACCCTTCTTGGGACAGTATCTTCGTCTAGAACATGTTGTCTGCTCCATAGCTTGAGCGCAAAAACGAGGACAATAATAGCCATGAGCCTCTGAAATCAGAGCAAAGTCAGAATATCCATACTCCCCTAATCAGCAAGAGAGAGTACAGTCAACAGACCAGTGCCAAAGTCAAACTACCAAGAGGTCAGCCGGTTACACAACAATGAACCTGGAGAAATGTTAGAAACATCCAACAAGTCTGTCTTCTTCGAGGAGGAAACAATGCCCTCGTGAAACCCTTCTCGCCAGGCTCCTTGCATCAGTGTAGAATCCAAGCAGCAGTTTATCCAGATCAGCCATCAAGTGAACAGACAAAGCAGTCACACAGCGAAACAAGCGAGCTACAGACAAGAACAAATTTCTGGCTAGCAAGCAAGTTGCACATAGCCTCTATCCATTTCTCGTGTCTCCTTTAAGTCCAGAGGAGTCCCGAGTCGCTGATTCCTGGCCTCCAGGAACAACTCTTTATCCCTTTTCTCGTGTCTCCTTTAGGTCCAGAGGAGATTCAAGTTGTTGATTCCTGGACTCTAGGAACAGCTCTTTATCCCTTTTCCCGTATCTCCTTTAAGTCTGGAGGAGTCCCGAGTCGCTGATTCCTGGCCTCTAGGAATAGCTCTTTATCCCTTTTCCCGTATCTCCTTTAAGTCTGAAGGAGTCCCGAGTCGCTGATTCCTGGCCTCCAGGAACAGCTCTTTATCCCTTTTCTCGTGTCTCCTTTAAGTCTGGAGGAGTCCCAAGTCGCTGATTCCTGACCTCTAGGAACAGCTCTTTATCCCTTTTCTCGTGTCTCCTTTAAGTCTAAAAGAGATTCAAGTTTTGTCCCTTTCTCGCAACTCCTTAAGTCCAGAGGAGTTCCGAGTTGCTGATTCCAGACCTCTAGAACATCTTGTGTTCATTTTCTTGTGTCTCCTTTAAGTCCGAAGGAAATCCGAGTCGTTGATTCCTGGCCTCCAAGAACAACCTCTGTCCTCTTCTCGTATCTCCTTTAAGTTCAGAGGAGATCCGAGTTGCTGATTCTTGGCCCCCAGGAACAGCTCTTTATCCCTTTTCTCGTGTCTCCTTCGAGTCCGGAGGAGATTCGAGTTTTGTCCCTTTCTCGTGACTCCTTTAAGTTTGGAGGAGTCTCGAGTCGCTGATTCCTGGCCTCTAGGAACAACCCTTATCTCTTTCCTCGTGTCTCCTTTAAGTCCGGAGGAGATTCGAATCGTTGATTCCTGGCCTCTAAGAACAGCTCTTTATCCCTTTTCTCGTGTCTCCTTTAGGTCCGGAGGAGATTCGAGTCACTGATTCCTGGCCCCCAAGAACAGCTCTTTATCCCTTTTCTCGTGTCTCCTTTAGGTCCGGAGGAGATTTGAGTCATTGATTCCTGGCCTCCAGGAACAACCCTTTATCCTTTTTCTCGTGTCTCCTTTAAGTCCAGAGGAGTCCCTAGTCGCTGATTCCTGGCCTCTAGGAACAGCTCTTTATCCCTTTTCTCGTGTCTCCTTTAGGTCCAGAGGAGATTCGAGTCGCTAATTCCTGGCCTCTAGGAATAGCTCTTTATCCCTTTTCTCATGTCTCCTTTAGGTCCGGAGGAGATCCGAGTCGTTGATTTCTGGCCTCTAGGAATAGCTTTTTATCCCTTTTCTCGTGTCTCCTTTAAGTCCGGAGGAGTCCCAAGTCACTGATTCCTGGCCTCTAGGAACAACTCTTTATCCCTTTTCTCGTGTCTCCTTTAGGTCTAGAGGAGATTCGAGTCGCTGGTTCCTGACCCCTAGGGATAGCCCTTTGTCCTTTTACTCACGATTCCTTTAATTCCGGAGGAGATCCGAGTTGCTAATTCCTGGTCCTCTCAAGAACAGCTTTTGTCCCTTTCTCGCGACTCCTTTAAGTCTGGAGGAGTCTTGAGTCGCTGATTCCTAGCCTCCAGGAACGATCCCTTGTCCCTTTCCTTGTGTCTCCTTTATGTCCAGAGGAGATCCGAGTCGCTGATTCCTGGCCTCCAGGAACAACCCTTTATCCCTTTTTTCGTGACTCCTTTAAGTTTGGAGGAGATCCGAATTGCTAATTCCTGGTTCCCCAGGAACAGCCTTTCTTCCTTTCCTCGTGACTCCTTTAAGTCCAGAGGAGATACGAGTTGCTATTTTCTTGTATTTGAGAACCAACCCCTTATCCTTGAGCTGATAACCATAACTATCCGCTGCTGAGTCCGTCAACTCATTATTGGGTTGATAACCCCAACTATCCGGCGATGAGTCTGTCAACTCATCACAGGGCTGATAACCATAACTATCCGGCAATGGGTTCGTCAACTCATCACAGGCAGATAACCTTGTGCGCTCAAGTAGTGAGCATGATAGCTTTATTTAGCAATCTCCGTCTTGTTTGAATGATTGTGATTGGCAAGGAATTGCCACTGCTGTAACATGTGCCCAATTGTTTCAGGTTGTTGCCCTCTTTGCCTGTCGACTTGGCGCTAGGGCCCACCCAGTTAACAGTCAGGGATACCGTTTTATTGCCCTAACCTGGACAAACAAAGCCATCTTGGGTTTCTGTACCAGGTGAGGCGGAATCCTATCTATCCTGTTAGGACTTGTTCAAAGCACACAAGTGCCATTTCTATCCTTTCCTAGACCAGGCGAGGTTTAGATGATCTCATCCTAGGTTCACCCTAGATGGACGAATCTTGATGCCCCTATCCTCGGGCTAATACTCCGAACTATCCGGTTGATAATCGTCCCCCTGTCAAGAGCAGACTGATAGCCCTAACTATCCGGTAATGAGTTTGTCAACTCAACATCAGGCTGATAGCCCTAACTATTCGGCAATGAGTCCATCAACTCATTAGCGGGCTAATAGCCCCAACTATCCGGTGCTGAGTCCGTCAACTCATTATCGGGCTGATAACCCGAACTGTCTGGTCGGTAGGTCCATCAACTTACCATGCCTTGCCCTTTAGCTTGCAAGTTTGATAGTCTTATCTAATGCCCCTTCTCTTGGGCTAATACCCCGAACTACCTGATTAACAACCGTCATATTGTCAGGAGCGGGCAGATACCCCCAGACTATCCAGTTGACATCCGTCATCAGTCTATCTCTCGGTTGGCAAGTTCGACATCTTTCCATGCATCCTCCCGGGCCGAAAGGTCCGCCATTTGCCAAGTTTGCCCCAGTCAATAAGTTTGACAGACTTGCCCAGGCACACCTCGACACGAGTCGAGAAATCTCTCACGCTCCTCTTCAAGAGCTGAGCTACCCACTCGTTTTCAGCATCACCCAGCATTAGGGTCATCCTTTGCATTAGCATCATGCATGAGCCACGAGTCATGACTTTTTGATGCATCCGTCGAATAAGTGGCTCACGGCCCCACAGCAAATACCACTCTCCTACAGACTCAAGTGGGGTGTCTTGTCAATCCTGAGCATCGGTCTCGATTCCCTCGACCTCGCTCAGGGAGAGGCATCTGTAGACACCCTAATTTTGAAGTCACTTGGTAGTAGGCTCCTCCGGATGATGCTCTGGTTGCGACCACCAAAACCTTAGCCTACACAAGCCCAATTAGCCCATACTAGCCCACTCTGACCCAATTAAACTTGAAACCAAACAAATGAAATTAAATCCACGTAAAATCCATTTAAAAACCCTTATTATTAAATAAAAATCCTAATTAAGTAAAATCCATTTAAAACCCATTAAAATCAAATAAAAACCCTAATTAATCAAATGAAACCCTAATTAAGTCAAAATCCATTTAAAACCCACTTAAAATCAAATAAAAACCCTAATTAATCAAATGAAAACCCTAATTAAGTAAAATCCATTTAAAATCCACTTAAAATCCAATAAAACCCTAATAAAGTAAAATCCAATTAAAATCCTAAATTGATCCAAAAACCTTAATTAAATAACAAAACCCAAATTAAAAACCAAAAAAGCAAAACCCTAAATCCATAAAAATTCCAAAACAAAAATAAAACAAAAAAACCCAAAATAATTAAAACCTAATTTAAAACCAATTAATTAAACCATAATCATGAATTTAACATAAATAAAAGCCCAAAACTAAACCCACAAAATCCAATTGAAAATCTAAAATTAAAACCCTAAAAATCCCAAAATAAAAATCAAGAAAAAAACCTAAATGAAAAATCAAAACCCTAAGCCTATTAAGCCCAACATTATTTCATTCAAAAATGTAATTCAAAACTTTAGAAAAAGTCAAAAATAATTCCGACGACCCTAATTTTCCGGCGACAACTCCGACGAGCAATCCCAAGGAATCCAAAGCAGATCTGAGCCTCCGTGATCCTTGGCCAACTTCCTTCGACCCACGCGCGTGATCCCATGGCGCCCAGTGGCTGAGGAGGAGGATCAACGGCTTTGGAGAGCCTTGTCGGGGTATAAAGCCCCCTATCGTCGGTGACCTGAAAAAAAGACTTTCAGACCTTCCACCCGCGAGCTTCCAGCCTCCAAAGTCCTTCACCCTCAACAGCCAACCCACGAGAGCATCCAATCCTATTTTCCCAAGCCACCACCCATCTGTTTGCAAACCAGAGCCACCGAAGCATTGCCGGAAACGCCACCGCTGCCATTGATGATTGTCGGGGAGGACATCTCGTGCATCAGGTAACTCTTCCTCCCTTCTTCTTCAATTCATAGCATGCCCCTTAGATCCCTCTAGGCCTCTGGAACGAGCCACGGCGGAGCAACGCTCCTCGCGCGCCGACATCTCAACTTCCGGTGGTGGGTTCACCACCACCAGCGAGGCTCTGAGCCTCCTGACTTCAGGTGAGGCCCCCGTGGGCCTCTCCTCTCATTTCCTCTTCTCTCCTCCTCCTCTGGTCTCCCTCCGCTCCAGAGAAGCCCCTCTTACGTCCATTGATCTACTACGCTGTCACCGTCGCCGCAGTCCAACCGCTTCAGCCGTTCACCTTCGAGGGTGCATTCGAGCGATCCAGACGCTCCCGCTTCATGCCGTCGATCCAGAGACCTCCGCCGCACCACCACGAAGCCATCCACACCGCTCCTCCACTGCCCAGACCACCGCAGCAAACCAACGACCCACCGCCGAGCCCGTCGCCGGAGTCAGAGGTGGGAGGAACACTCCGGGCCTTCCTGGACCTCGCTGTTGCCTCCCAAAGTCCCGCCGTGCACCCCCGGAGTTCTCCGACCTCCGCTGCATCAAGTCGTAGCCTCTGGACGTGCCTTCGTGGGGATCACTGTCGCCAGAGAAGACGTCGACAAGGGGAGGTTGACAGGACGCTCCGACCATTGGAAGCTCGATCGCCACCGTTGGATCCTCCCCACATCTCCTCCTCATGCTTTTCCCCACCTCTAATCTCTGATCAAATGTTCGGAGAGGCTCGGATGAGTCTCCCTGGCCGTTGCCGCCGGCGATCTTCGAATCGCCGGCGACGACTAGTTAAATCCTTTTTAAATTTTCATTTTAAAATCCTTTAACTTATTTAATTGTTACATTTCAGTCCTTTTTTATTACATATGGGTCCAAACATTTCCATTTAGCCCCCAGAACTTTAAAAATGAGTTTCCTTTGTGCATTTTGCATTCTATACCTCAGGAAACATCATAATTGCACTGACTAATATAAAAGCCCAATTTTTATCACAATCAGAAACTAAAATTTTGCATAAAAGTCCCTAGATTCACATTAGACCATTCTTGAGCACATACAACTTGCATATAGGCCCTTAGATTATTTTTAAATCCATCATTTAGGGTTTTAAATGTTTTCTTGCATGTTTTGTGGCATTTTTCACTCATTGCATTTTATGTTTTTACATTTAATCGTTGATTCCATTTAAAAATCATGTTTTCACTGAGATTTGATGTTTTGCCTTACATTTTGGTCACATTTGCACTTATGTGTGAATTTTGCACTTTAGACCCTGAACTTTTAGGAAATTATCCAAGTGCAACTTTTACATTCCTGTGCCACATTGACATTGGACCCATCATTTGCATGATAGAATAGGGGCCATAAACATGTTTTTCATCTAGTTTCTCATTCTTTTCTGTGAATTTTGTATTTTGGCCCCTATGTTTGTCCTTTATGGTGTTTACATCATTTTGTTGATTTTCTCCTCCATGTTTCTTGCAAATAACATCTTCTAGACATTTGGCACACATTTTGACACATTTTAGGCCATGCATCACTCTCATGCTAGCATTTATCATATATGGCCAGAAAAATGACCAAATTGCCCCTGTGGCCCAAATTCATGAGCATGCATCTCGATTTGTGCACTCAATTTTGCGTAGTCCTTGTCTAAGCCATCCTTTACAGTCTTTGCACATTTAGGCACTTATCCATTTATTTCATATCCTTTGTCCTCACATTTGCATTTAGCGAGTCGGCATCTCATGCCTTTCCTTCGTGGATTTCCGATTCACTTTGTCTTCAAAGTTTCTTATCCGATATTCGATTTGATTGGCTTTAATCCTACATTTCAGATTTTTGATTTGCTTTTGGTTTCATCGCCCAAGGGCGTACATTAACAGGACTGAGGGCCGACATTGTCCCACCACGAATTATCTTTTCCCTTTTTGATTTTCATGACTTTCTCCATGATTCTGATTCACTTTGTCTTCAGAGTTTCTTATTCGATATCCGATTTGATTGGCTTTAATCCTACATTTCAGATTTTTTATTTGATTTGGGTTTCATCGCCCAAGGGCGTACATTAACAGGCCTGAAGGCCGACATTTGTCCCTACCACGGATTATTTTTCCACTTTTTGATTTTCACGACTTTTTCATGATTCCAAGGACTCGGGTTGACTTGGCTTGTCATCTTTTTGATATCATTATGTTTTTCAAAAGCGTTCTTTAACAAAACCTCGTCATATCATGTGATTTTTTGTGATTTTGTCAATTCATGTGGATTTCTTCATAGTTTTTCTCACACTATCTTGCACATCCATCCAGTCTTGTCATGGTATACATATTAGCATGATTAGAGCATGATCCAGGTTTAGCAAACATCCATCTAGCCTTTAGCAAGCAATTAGACTAGAAAGATCGAATTTCTCGGGCATACGAGGGTGCCTAACACCTTCCTTGTGCGTAATAGGAATCCTTACCCATCCTCTGGTTAGCAGACATCCAGCCTTCACATCTACACCTTAGGCATTCAGCTTTTTTGTGGTTTTCCTCGTCTTTCCCTTAAAAGACTAGGTGGCGACTCCTTTTCTTTTTCTTTTATCTTTCCTTGTGCCTTCACCATCTTGGCATGGCTGTGATCTCCATCCCTCTGGCGCGGCTTTGCGCTGGGACCTCCCTAGGTCAGCATGGTCACACCAAGAATAGCTTTTTTGTCAAAAATTTCGTTAAAGTATTCCAATCGGAGCATGGGAGATTGTCCGTCGATGTAGATCAGGCATTGCCAACAAACGCCGGTCAGAAGGCCAGTCAGTTGGCATAGTACGGAGGCATAGCTATCACGTCATATGAACATGGTAGGACCTAGAAACTTGGACAAGTTACATATTCTGCCTACCTCTTCTAGTTTTGGAGTCACCTCCACTTGTCCAAAACAGAAGACATGGAAGGTTGGTTTCGAAAAGCGAGCAGCCACACATAGTAGATATCAATTGACTTCTACCTTGGCTATGCCCAAAAATTTTGTGAAGATTCCCCAGGTTCGGAGTTTGTCTAGATCACCCAAAGATAGTCTAGTAATCCAGTCTCGTAATACGACTGAGTAGTAGACAAGTGTGACCATAGTCGGGAACCCCTGGAAATCCACAGGGATGAGTAATAAAAGGGAAAAAAGGGACTATAATTGAATGTAGGAAAAGAAGGGAGAATCGATAAAGCTCACCATTTCCCCAGGCAAAAGAATCAAAATGTTCAACTCAAAGATTTGCTCTTACTCAAATACAAATGCCAAGGTGATGGAGCCCAAAGCTTAAGTAGGTGATGGAAGAATCAATGATGCAAGAGAATATAACCGTTGCCACTAGTAGGTGAGGCAAGGATTGTGTGAACAGGTTAAGTAGGTGGAAGGTAGGTGAGAAGTAGGTGACTCACGGAGCTTGCACACTCGTCTGCCTAGGAATCTAAATGACAGATGATTAATGCTGGCACATAATCAAGGCGTGAATTGGCAGCGATATAAGTAAGTGATTACTGCAAGCGACATTAGCTGACGAAAGTTACTAGCGAAAATAACAGACAGAAATAACAGGTGAAAGTAACCGACGAAAAGCCCGAGAGAAATATACAATACAGTCTGTTTGTAAAGCTCGCCCATCCGTCACAGAGGGTTTTTAAGACCTGTAAAGCCAGTAGAAAAGCATACAGGGCATACAAGCACACATAAAGAACAAGCTGAAATATTTTTTTTGATATTTAAATGCAGTTTTGTCACATTTCTACAAATGTATCTTTACAGAACATAAAGTCAGATTACATCAAAATTTCCTAAACAAAAGAAGCAGTAAATCTAATCCTCCCAAGAACTGTGGGCCTCATTAGAATTAGTGGTGTCATCCCTTTTGGCAACAGTAGTAGTGGTAGTCTGGAGGCACTTGCAGCTGATCCTTCGGGAGATCTTGGCAGAAGTAGCCCTGACCCGTGACGGTCCAGCAGCAGAGGTGGTAGTATCTTCTTCTCCTGAGATATCCTGGGGATTGGAATCCATTGAGAATTCCTCGCTTGTGTCAGGGTTGGGGCTCCTCTCAACCCCACTGTCCTGTAAATAGATAGCAGCTAGTTAAACATAATATTATCAAATGAATTGAACTATTGTTTAATATAAATTCATACCTCAAGAAGGGCCTACCAACGAATTTCCTGCAAGGAGCCAGAAAAGAGAAGCAACATAGTGGTTAATATAGGATAGCTGATAGATATAGGAAAGATTTGTTTCTTACCTCCCGATGCTTCATTTCCTTGTAGAATGCTGTGAAGTACTCCTCGAACCCCTGGTTAAGGCAAAAGACATGTCAGAATATGAAATAAGGCCAAAAACAAAATATTATTGGGAGGGGTTGTTTACGTGGGCCCACTCAGCATCGAACCACATGCCACGTTGGCTCTCCTGAAGATCGACATCAAACAGATGTGGTTTGCCGACACGGCGAAACCACTCTAGGTAATCCTCATAAGCGACAGTTCAAAGAATATATCTAATTCATACAGTCGCAACCTCAGCCTTTAGGAACTTCGTTGCTACCCAAAAGACGGGCTTTGAGCCCATGTTAGCAAGAGGAGGAATTAGGATGCAGAATTCATTTGTAAACTTGTGTCGCACTCGCCTAGGCAGGTAGTACATGAAATGCCGGTGACAATAGGATCTGACCTTTCAGTGAGTCAGCACCCTAGCAAAGTTGAGGGGAATCCAATTGTACCCCTTATACCTGGTAAAGGGACAAGGATTCACCTACATTCACATAATATCAAAATGTGTTAAACATATTTACAGAGATTCCAGAAAATTAACAGAGGGAAATATTAGTAGTGAGTCAAACAGAGGAAAGAGTGGAATTACATCCTCAATGCTCAGTAGGTTAAGTAAATATCAGTATGTCTCATATGAAGAAATAGCAGAGGCAACCCGATGGTCCAGCTTGCACCACTAGCAAGGAAGAGGCAACATCTCCTGACGAAGGCGGTAGAAATAGTGCCCTTGGAATACATGCTCCATTGACCAATACTACGAAACATAAAAAGCAAGTCAGAATGGGCAATTTATATTTGACAAAATTGAAATAAAACGAATAGCAAGGTTTCTTACTGTCAAAAGAGGATATAGCCTGATATAAGAGCGGCAATTCTTTTGAACCACCAAGTCTAAGCCCCGAATAAGGTGGGCATAGCTGGCTCCACCCTAGTCGTAAAAATCCAATTGGCTCAGGTCTGCTATGTAGATCAGCCAGTCTACATGTACACAGTGGCTAGAGGTGTCACAGAAAATTAGATAAATCAGCTTTCGAAGGATGTGGCGAAGGACAAAATCCGCCTCAGTAGTCTCAGGAGCAGGGTTTGGCCAAAATAGGTGCCATTGTCGTAGCCACTAAAGGGTGAAGCAGAAATAAGGCCTTTTGCTGTTTGGGGGGTCACATTCAAGCAATGTTAGTACCTAGAAGAAGCCTTGAGTCGTCTTCCCGGCAATAGGCTCCACCCCAAAGAGCAGCCTGGTCAAGAGAGCCCAATGTTTCGGCAAGATCCCTAGCTCGTCGAATGGAAGGTGGAAGGTGTGCGTCTCCTGCCTCCAACACTCTACCAAGGCCCATAAGAACTAATAGTGACTGTGCATTGCTGCGATACATAGAAAATGCCCAAATGGCAACTCATGAAGGAGGAAGTCATGAAGGAAGGTGGGAAGCCAACAGAAGTGCTTGAGCATAGGTAGCCAGTGGCATCGCATAATGCGGTTGGCATCCCCAGCCTATCAAATCAAAACACAAGCAAGGTTAAAACATCATGAAAGAGTGTTAATTAAAACAAGAAGCAAGGGAAATAGTTACCCGAAAAGAGGACTTCTCACTGATATGATTAGGATCCAAAAGTCGACCTTGGAAGTTGCCAACCTCCTGCATTGAACAAGAAATATTTTATACAGTTCATCTAATCGAAATGCTGAAAAATGGATTGTTTAGGTGGTTATACCTCCTCAGGGATTTCAAGCTCGGTAATACCCTACGGACCAGAAGCCCAAGATCATGAACCGGTTGGACGAGACAATGAGCTAGTAGCCCGAGAATGGGAGTGAAGCAGAGGGGCTCAAACTGGAAGCCTGAGACTGCGAACCAGGAAAGAGTGACCTGGAACCAGAAGAAAATCTAGGTCTAGAAGCAGAAGCAGGAGACTCCGTGACAGAAGCCTGTGACTGGGAGCATGGGGCAAGGCCACAAATGAGAGTCCGAGAGTCAGACACTCCCAGGGATCGTGAACCTGTGGCTGGGCTCCCACCAACAGTCCTAGTCTTTGACTCCTTGACCGTGCCCAAGGTCAAAGTCTAGACTGTAGGTGCTCTAAACTGCCCATGTGTCATCTCCACTACCCTCTGAGCCAGACTGCAAGCAAAAACAGAACAGTCAGATAAAATATATGGTGGTAACTAGAACAAAGTAAAACAGTTAAAAGCAATAGAAATTCAACGAAATCGCGAAATAAACAAGCATAGTTCAAGCTATAGGAAGTTTATCAAAAATCGGACACAATTAGACAAGAAATGCACCTAAATTGAGGACTGCTATGGAGAACAGAAGTAAGATAGTAGCACATTTTAATCAAACCAGCCTAAAGTCAAACTGCAAGTTACATCATAAAAATACAGATAGCATGTCAAAGTCCAAAAACAAGCCTTTTAGGGTTTGCCTACAGCAGTGCAAACCGATTCAGAGCAAACCACATAGGAGTCAAAAAGGGACATGCCACAATAGTGAGTTTAGACAGGACATATCCAAAGGGCTACAAATAATAAAGGAGGTCAGTCACTACAAGGCATGACATGTTACTGAATAAAATGATAAAGCACAGGGTTACTTCTTGATTAACTCAAGCAAAGTTAGGTTTTCAAGGCATGGCAGATAACATACTTGTACTGCATAGCAAAATTAGGTGTCATGACGCTACAGGTATAATGGTTTATCCTAACAGGTAGACTAAAAGGTGAACTCAGATGCTCAGGATCATTAGCGCACACCCAGTCCATCAATTCAGCCGCTAGTGCCCCCTGCGTGGTCATGTACTACTAAGCATAGGGAGCCCCGACTAAGACCGGGCCTCCAACTCCGACGAACTTTGATGTATCCATAGTGAGCCTCCGTCCATTACTACAGCCCTTTGACGTGAGCATGCCAGTAGGATGGAAAGTTCCAGCCACTGCCAACCAGACCGTCCACAATGATGGCACAAGCGGTCCTGGCCGTCCGTCGAGTGAAGAGGTGGATGTGTTGAACATGGAAGGAAAAGGCATAACATAGAGAAAAGCAACAGAAATGGAAAAGAGGAGAATGAGAGGCATACCAGTTTTACCGAGGCCGCCATATCGAGCAGTCCTCCATGCAGGAGCTTCAACACCTCAAATCGCCCTCAAGTATCGCTGCTCTTAGCTATGTAGTAGCACCGACGCTGTCGCCTGTCGTCGCTCCAAGCCCTAGTCGCTCGAGAGGAGAAGGAGGAGGATGTGTAGTCGTTGAGTGGAGTGGGAATGAAGTAGAGGAAGGACGAACAGCGCAGAGCTTGATTTTCATTTCAATTTAATTGAAAAAAAGAAAAATTACAACGAGGTCCTTGCAGTCTTATGAAAGTGCACGTTGCAAAATCACAGAAAAATGAGCTCCCTACTTCATGTAGGCTTAGTTGCTGAAGTTCAAACAAGTAGTGGGGCCCACTAGAGAAGAATCTCCAAAGTTTCAGGAAGAAATTCCCTCAAAATCAGCTTTAGTGGCTAAAATGTAATTTACCTAGTAAAATTGCAATCAACCACTTTGCATGGGAAATGCACGTCAAAATAGTGTTATAAGACATGAAATTTGCCCACATGGCCTCATGAATTGAGAACTTGCTAAAAAAAGGTCTAGCAGGCAAAATTGTAGTTTAGTCCAAAAGTTATGCACAAACTACATCTAGGTCCTTGACCTTTTCAAATTGCAGAGTAGGGATAAATATCACATACATCCATACATAATGACCCAGGGACATCCGAGTAAAGCTTGGTGAAATATTCAAATCCCCAGAAGTGGTGAACAGCATGAGTTGGGGAAATTGTAGTATTTTCCTTATACTTCCACAGAAATTGCACACATCACCAGATGAGTTCTAGAGTATGCTGAGGGGTCCTGAGTTCTTCTCTAACTCCCAAGAATCATTCTTCAGCAGGGCAATAAATTATCCAAGCATGTGAAGAGCTTCATTGTTTGAAATTGCAATAAATTGCTCAACACTTTGTGTTCTCTTGTCAATATTGACACTTAACTTCTATTTAGGGTTTTCATCTCCCAAAGACGATTATTCTCATCTCCCTGATTCACGTTCGAGAGGACGGAATTCAAAGACGCTTTCCTCGTCTCCCCGATTCACATTCGAGAGAATGGAGTTCAAAGACGCTTTCCTCGTCTCCTTGATTCACGTCCGAGAGGACAGAGTTCAAAGATGCTTTCCTCATCTCCCTGATTCACGTCTGAGAGGACGAAGTTCAAAGACGCTTCCCTCGTCTCCCTAGTTCACGTCTGAGAGAACAGAATTCAAAGACACTTTCCTCGTCTCCCTGATTCACGTCCGAGAGGATGGAATTCAAAGACGCTTATCCTTGTCTCCCTGATTTACGTTTGAGAGGACGGAATTCAAAAATGCTTTCCTCAACTCCCTAATTCACGTCCGAGATGATGGAATTCAATGACGCTTTCCCCATCTCCTTGATTCATGTCCGAGAGGATGGAATTCAAAGATGCTTTTGTCTCCCTGATTGATGTCCGAGAGGACAGAATTCAAAAATGCTTTCCTCATCTCCTTGATTCTCATCAGAGAGGACGGAATTCAAAGACGCATTTCCTTGACTTTGTTCCAAGATGGATGAAGTCCTTTCCCTCTAAGTTCTCATTTCGGAAGAAGTAGAACCCAGAGGCACATCCTTCGGGCTGATATCCCAAACTATTCGATTGGCATTCATCAATCTACCACGCTTTCAATCGATGAGTCTGAAACTTATCATCCTTCGGTTAGTGAGTCTGAAACTTCCCATCTTTTGATCAATGAGTCCGAAACTTACCATGCCCCATTCGATTCCTACTCAGAGAGTTTGGAACCGATGGTACCCTCCTTTGGTCTTGCCCCAAGAGGGTTAGACTAATCCTTTTAGGCTGGTACCCCAAGCTACCGAGATGACATTTGTCAAATGTCTGTCTTTTTGGTTGATAGGCCTCGTGTCCTATCATACCCCCTTGATTTTGATGACATGCTAACCTCTCGTTCTCCCATGGGTATGGGCGAGGTGTCTTATCAACCTTGAGCATCGGTCTCATTTACCCTTGACCTTGTTCATGGAGGGGCATGTGTAGACACCCTGGATTTTACAGGAAGGTATGAACAAATCCAAAGGAGAGGTGTTATCTTGGAGCTGCCTCAATAGAATTCATGACTACCAATTGTTTCTAGTTGTTCCTCAATGAACAGTCAATGGGCTCAAATGCTACATGACTGACTTTATTGGGCCAAGTAGAAGTTCCAACTGGATATATGTGGTGAAAGTGAGTAGCGAATATAGCTGGCGAAAGTAAGCGGCAAATTTCACTGTTGATATGCCTTATTTCAATGCTGAAGGGTAGAGAAGTCTATATTACTGCTTAATTTCTTGATTTTCTACTAATGACGGCCAGGATTGAGCTTGGCCTCGTTCCTCTCACCTCCAGGTCCCATTATGCCCTTAATCTGGCAGTGAATTTATCATTTCAAGCCCTTGGAAGTCATCAACACCCTCCACTAGAGACAGTTAAGCATCCATGGCCTCAATTCACCTCCAGTGCCTATTTATACCAATTGGCGTTGCTCTAAAGAGATCATCGCCATCACTGCAACCACCTCCCAAGCAATCTAGCTCCAAACCTCCCTCGACGATCTCGTCCCAGCATCTCCGCCTCCGATGGCAAGTTCAGCCACTGTCGGAGTTCAGAGGAGTCTCCAGAGATACACGATGCATCACAGGTAAGAATTCAGCTTTCCTTCACTTTTACTTTAGCTTTGTGCAGTCGAGTGCCGAATTCTAGAGCCCGATCCCTTCTTCTTCGATGATCGCTGGACTAGTTGCAACGACGAGGAGTTTCCTTCCTCTCTAGACGTGCCTGAGGTCAGAGGTGGGATCCTAGAGCCCCATGTCCATGCACGCCTTAGAGGATCCGCTTCCTCCTTCCTCTCCGCCAGTGGCAGGACGATGGCTTACGTTGGAGTTCGACTAGCATTGGCAATTGGAGCGAAGAGGAAGTGTCTTGGTGCTTTTTCCTAGGTGGAGGCTAACCTTCGTGTTCCCTACCTCATGTACATCGGGATGAAGCTCGTCGACCTTAAATGAAGTCGATCGGTGTGTGTGTCGACGAGGTGGACCAGAGGAGGGGACTGTTAGTCGTCGCTTTTATCCGAGCATGAGGAATTGTTCCTCCTCCACTCCTTTTGCTTCTTCAATGTTCTTTTTCCATTCCTTGAGCCTCATCACACCTCCGTGGACCTTGTTGTCTTCTGTTGTGGTCGCTGGCGTGTTCTCCGTCGAGGAAGACAGGGTCAAATTCCTACGAGCTGTTCTCCCCACCAGATGTGTGAATGAGCTTCCAATGCATCCCCTTTTGCTTCTTTGGTCAAGCATCTAGCCATCGGATCCCATTCAGTGGAGGATTCAAGCAGAGCATAGCAACTAGATAGATGTTGGGTCACACTTTCCCGATAGCAGTGGAAGATGGCAAACAGTTCAAGCAAGAATGGTTGGCGGTTACAAGCGACGATTTCAGCTAACGAAATTAGTTGGAGAAAATCGTCGGCCTGAGGCCTGGAGATCCAGGCGGTTATAACTGATTCTTGGTTTATTGATTTGACTAATCTTTGATTTCTTGGTTTTCCTTGGGATTCCTTGAAAATCCCCACTCAATCCTAAGGCATATGATCTTTTGGCATGATTTTCCAAAAATGCCCTTTCTTTGCAATTTTATCATTTCTCCCATACTTTCTGATCTTCATGATTTAATGACTTGATTTGGATTTTCATCGCCCTAGGGCGTACATTAACAAGCTTGACAACGCCGACATGGACCCGATTGAGGATTATTTTCTCTTATTTGATTTTCTTGGATTTTCCTAATTTTTGTTGTTTTGCATGACACTTTTTGAACATTTCTGTTTTTTATATGATTTTCCTCATCATCCAAGGGCATACAGTAAAGCAGCATTTTCAATGCCCTGGATTATTGTCCTTATCATTTCTTTTCTTTTTTTATTGTTTCTTGGAGATTTGTCATGTTTTTGCATTCATCTTAGGCATGTGCATTAGGAGTAGACGAGCAAACACACACTAGATCATGAGCAAGCGGTTAACCTTGAAAGACCAATTTCTTCGGACGCATGGGGGTGTCTAACACCTTTCCCTTGCATAATAAAAATCATTACCCTTCTATGACCCACAGTGATTTGCACACTATATCCGTTAGGCACGGAGCACACATGTGTCTTTGCATTGATTTCATTAGGTGTTTCTTTGTATTTGGTTTTCCTCGTCTTTCCATTAAAAGACTAGGTGGCGACTCCATTTCCTTATCCTTCTTTCGTATTTCTGAGTCGAGTCTCCCTCCTCGGATTCATCATCTTTGCCATGACCATATCGGGATTCTTCATGTGTTTCCATGCACCGAGGAGTCATGCAAGGTTCCACCAGCATGGTCACACCATGTATGCACATGTACAAACAAAATGCATTGGTTTAGATGACAAATCAACACTGCCATATTTTCTTGAAAAGAGCATGCAATTATTTCTTGAATAAACACTGCGAAAAAAAAACCACAATAATTGCTTGGAAACCTCATGCCATCATACTTGCTCGAATAACACTACAAGAAGTCACCATTCCTGTTTGGATGACACTATGAAAAATCCTCATGCTTGCTTTGAACAATGTTGAATAATATTGTGAAATGCCATTGAATAATGTTATTGACTTTCTACTAGAACATTGCCTCTGACTTTTTGCTTGGAGAAGCTTTACAAAAAGCCATGGATTTGCTTGAACGATGCTTTTGGATTCCTATTTGTATGGTGCCCTTGTCTTTTTTTCGTAAAATGCTATAGTTTTATTCGAATAATACTATGAAATGCCACTGACTTTGTGTTTAAATGAGCCTCGGATTTCTATTTAAATGATGCCGCAGAATGCCACTGATTCCTGCTTGAATTCTATTGTGCATGTGCCACTGTTTTTTTTTTCTTTTTGAAACAGCCCCTAATTTGTTTAAACGCTATGCCCTTGCTCTTGAATAGAAACTCTGACTACTCTGATTATCTATGTTTTTATTTAGTGTCTCCACCCATAGATTTTTTGCTTCCATTATGTCAAAACTTTGATATTAATTTCTCTGTTGATCTTCTTGACTCTAACTGGCCATTATTATGCAATCTGATTCTAAGTTCAAGGTTACCCAGGTGAGCGAGACCACTTCTGGCTCGCAGGCCCGAGGCCGTGTGGCCAGTTCATGATCTTCACGAACCACCTCCAGTTCACGAGTTTCTGAAAACGTGGTTCCCGATGTTCCCAAGGATGTAATAAATCTCCACCTCCCTTGCTCTATTTTTATTTCCTGGCATATGTGATAGCCTGGGTAACCCGATTGAGCAATTGGTAGGAATCTGGCTACTTGAGGGGCTAACTCTTGGATGAGGGCCACATCTGCAATAAGGATGACTTTAAGGTAAATTTCCCTTACACAATACGTCATGATTACATACATGGTTTCTGACTTTGTTGCTTCTTGCTTCCCAGGTCGACGACACGAGGCGAGTTATGTGGTGTTTGTGGGTGCTGATGCTAGAGCACTTCGAGCACCTCCCTGGCTTCTTGAAAGAGATTCTTCTCCACCGCATGTCTTTCAGGAGTCTACTATGGTTCCAGGCCATCCACGGCCACTACGAGTTCTTCTCGATATTCGCAAAGCGGTGGAGGCAAGAGACCTACACCTTCCACTTCCCCTTCGACGAGATGACCGTCTTGTTGGAGCACTGGGTGCTGCTGATAAGCTTCATTTTCAGAAAGGAGCCCATTGTCAGGAAGTCTACCTTGGGATTCACTAAGGTCCCTCATCTCTTGGGATGCGAGCCACCCCCAAAGACCCGGTTGGCACACTACTTCTGCTAAAGTTGGTTGTGGGAGTGGAACTTGTTCTTGCCGGACCCTACATCGGACTCTAGGGAAGTTGAGTTCGACCTTCGCCACTTTCTACTGGAGCTTATGGGACTTATCTTCTACGACACCTCTGACTATTGTGTATCGACAGACTAGGTGATATATTTTGCCGATCTGGAGAACTTGGACTTGTATGACTGGGGAGGCGCCAACTACACGTATATGCTTTGTGGGCTGGACAGCATGGTTAAGAGCAACCAGCGGTTCCATGTTGGGTTGTATCCACTGTTGACGGTATGCTAAGCTGGACTAGGAGCCCTTGAACTCTGCTCACACCTACCATTGGAAGCAGATGAAGTTTCTTTGCTTGAAGAAATCTACTTTTTACCTCTTGGGCCGAGTTCATCATCAGTTCACCAACGAGTTCGGCATTCCCCTTCCGTCCCCTGCTAAGATAGAGCCTCAGGCTACCACCTGCGTGCGGGCTCACTCCATAATGGCCGAGATCATGGTTGATAGGAGCCGATACACTCTCCGTCTCGTTGATTATGACAAGTACCTGGAGTGGTGTGAGCGTGTCAACAAGCTGTATTTGTTAGAGGAGGATCTGCAGGAGCAGCAGTGGGAGATGTGGTTTGCCAAGGACTGGGCTGAGGTAAGGCTTCATTGTTTTAGTAGTGTATTCTAATTCTACAATTCTGACCAGTTTGACATAACCTATTCGTTTTTGCTGTAGCGGTTTGAGGGCAGACTGAGCAACTTTTATGCTTGAATGTGGCGAGCCAACGTACCATGTTATTGTTTCACTATTCTTTAATTTTCTGATAATATATAACTGGCCAGACTGACAATATTGCTTGAGTGTGAAATAGGCCAAGTGGGAGGCTCGTGGGGAGGTAAGTATCTCACCCACAACTCGTGTCTGTTGTTGCTTCTATTTTGGTACTTGCCCTAGACTGACTTTTCCATATCTTAAGGGTTGAGCCAGCTAGAGGACGTCATCATCGGCAATAGTGGTGATGAGGCCAACCAAGAGCTCCATGAGGAGGACTTCTCTGCTGTTGGTGACCTGATGGGCACTTCTAGCTCTGCTCTTGGTCCCTTTCGCACTCGTGTGACTTTGGCGTCGACCACCCGACGAATGCGGTGCAAGGGTGACTGCTACATTGCTCGCACTACTCAAGGATGAAACTCAGATGATAGCACTAATGAGGCTTAGGGATGGGCCATTCCGTTTCAAATCTTGTTGTATTGCTGATTTAAACTTGTTTCTTTAAGTTGCTCGAATGATACAATTTGACTGATATCTTTGATATTGAAACTGAATGTTTCTTTAAGTTGCTTGCTCTATTATGCCTTGTATATGTTTGCTTGTGATTGTGGTTTAATTATGCTTCATGGATTCTTGCATGTTGTGCACTAGCTAGGAGAGTTCACAAACAACAGCAACTCGGTTGGGAAACCTTATTATTTACACACATCTGGTACGTGTGTCACCGTTGCACCTCATGTACATGGGCAAAATGTCTTGGTTGTTACACGCATCTTCACTAAGCGTCCACGATGCTCATGTCCTTTGACGTTGTAAGGTCACGGGTCGTCGAGCCATCCCTTCTTCATGGGCTTTCATCCTTAAATAGGGGGCATATGCGCAGGTCAGGGGCATCCATCCGCCTTTCCTCCTGCCTCCCAAAGCTCTCTGGTGGCCTCCTTTGTTGCTCCATTATCCATCCTGCTACTCTTGCCATTAATGGTCTCCTCCCCCTTTTCTCGGCTGATCGTGGTGAGGCTGTTGTAATGGTGGTTGGCTTTTGTCATGAGGGTCCTAATGCTACTCTTATGCTTTTTCAGGGCT
Source organism: Posidonia australis (assembly GCA_024699735.1). Lineage (NCBI taxonomy): Eukaryota > Viridiplantae > Streptophyta > Magnoliopsida > Alismatales > Posidoniaceae > Posidonia > Posidonia australis. The sequence goes on from JAMKQA010005322.1 coordinate 23,196, forward strand.
TCCCAACGATGGTGACTCCTCCCCGTTGCTCAAACGTGTTGAGGTGTTGAATTGGCATGCTATCCGATAGTGACAAAGAGAGACTACGCTCCTGGGGAATCTGTAAAAGGCTCTTGAAGATCGGGGATGTGGAGGTGAGCCTCTATCTCCTGTGCGTCGTGGCCAAATTCTGGAAGCTGCACACCACATGTTCCGATATGATCGTGAAGAACTGACTGTTACTCTGGAAGAAACCCAACGGATCTGTGGTTTGTTGAAGTTGTTGGGACCTCCGATTTTCATGTGCTGGGATGGATATGCAATTGTCCTATGCCAATTGACTGGTCTGAGTACTGCTGAATGTGGGGAATGCTTGATCTACATTGATTGTTCCGAGCCCATGCTCTGCTTGAACTATCTTGATGAAGTGATCATGAGGAGTTTCGAGCTGGGCGAGGACCTATGGCTGTGTGGCTTCGTCATCTACTTCCTTGGAGAGCTTATATTCAGCCATTGTCGGATGACAGTAGCGATCGAAGTGTCTGAGATTGCCTTGGCAGTGGTGTGCAGACAGATGGATCTTGCCCCTGTGATTCTGGCAGAGACTTATCACAGCTTGGACCGTGCCCTTCACCGATGTCGCCACTTCTACAGCTGTAGAGTGCTAGTACAAGTAGCCTTGGACTCTTCTGAGATTGGCACATCACTTCTTCATTGACTTGATGCCTTGATAGGTCTAGTTGGAGGCTAATATGGGGGTCAAGGTCCTACGCCCTTAGAGGCTGGCGTTTGAGGCTTACTGCCAGAGCGCGAATGTCCAGACAATTTCTGGTGTTCAGGAATTCTATTAGAAGCTAGAGGACTTGACAGTAGGTCAGATAGTTTGGCGAGTCGTTCCATCTTTCGCTGAGCCTTTCACTATGTTCTTCAACTGTACTGACATGAAGGTGGCCGTTCTACCAAGCCTGACCAAGGGAGTGGAGTATCATCCCGTCTATGTCCTGTGCCAGTTCAGCTTTTGCCAAGATGCCTTTGAACAGACTCCGATGCCTGACATCTTCCGACTGTACCTATTAAATTTCGCTGTCATGACTACTGAGCTAGCCCTATCTGTTACGGATTGGTGTCCATTCTTCTGACCTGACTCTAGCGAGAGGTTCCGATTGCACAAAGGCATATAGGGCACAGACCTTGGTGGACTGGCTGATTAGTGAAGTCGCTTCAAGTGCTCCCTTATTTTATGGTGCTGGGAGCTCAAAGAGGCCTCGAATTGGTGGGAATAACTGAACCAGACACATGTAGTGTAGCTTGCTGTGTTTCTACTATCTCTCATGGTTAATGTACCCTTGAACTTTGAATCTAAATGTAGAATTTTCTGTTTTCTTGTTGTGTGCCCATTTACTTCTTTTGTGATAGGCTTGTAAAAGAGGCCCCTAAACTATCATAGCATTGAAGTAATCCAGACCGCTTACCTTTTTAAAGGCGTAGATTGGATTCATTATTGTGACATGCCGGGCCAGCACACGTGCTGGGTATGTGGGGGCACTCTATTAATGAACCACTTCTGGGATTAGGCACTGCATACTATGATGATCCCACCTCTAAAAAGGCATAGATTGGAGACATTAGCTAGACATGCAGGGCACAACCCAAGAACCGGGTATGTGGGTGCTCTCTCATCAGGGGTCAAGCATTATCGTACGGGAAAAGTCCTTGGCCGACACGCACACCACCTATGCACTTCCACACCGCGACTCTTGGATGTAAGGGCGAATGAGGAAGTGCCTTCACCTTGTGGCCCTCTGGAGTCCTTGTCTGGTGTGCTTTCGGACTCTATGGTCTATCTCTGTTCATTCTACTGATTCTTATTGTAGGGGTGCATACTAGCTCACGTTGATCTGGCCGAACGTCGATTACCCAAAAGGCAGCTGTAGATACCTCGATTTTAAGGTGGCTCGTGGACAGACTCTTCAGAAGGATGTTGCTTCAGACACAGTAGGCCTAACCACATCCAAATCCTATTTGACATTTTGATTAGCCCAGGATCATCACACAAAACCATGACCACAAGCCCATGGTCCAGTCGATAATCCAAACAGCCAAGTGGTAAATTTAACCCATATTTGGTGCATCATTTAGGTGAACCAATGGAGAGCACTATTCTAGAGCACCAATGTGGAGCACCATCATGGAGCACAAATGTGGAGCACCATTCAGGAGCACCATATAGGCGCACCATCATGGTGCACCAACATGGCGCACCATGCTGGCACACAACCACTTTTCAGGATGCTAGCTGTTGACTATCCACCTTCTACACTTGTAACCTCTACTTACGAATATTCTCCGATGAATCTACGTTAGTCTTTTGGTTTCCACATCCCTTGACATCCCAAGACGTTACATTTCCACCTCCTTTAAAAGCAATTCATGAACTACACCTTTTCTCTTCTTGGTTACATTGGCATCCCATAGGAGATCATCTCCCAAACACCTGTTGCATCCCTGAGCACTCTCTAAGCCCCTCATCCTCATCCAAAGCAACCGGAGAAGGTTTACCTCGAGCCACCAAAGGAGGAAACACCACAGGTATCTTCCCCTATCCCACTTTCATATGATCTTTGCATGCTACCTTGAATGAGGCTTACACTGTGAACTTGGCTGATGTGATGTGTTAGTTTATTTTAAAGTTTGTTTGCACCTTTTGTTTAGTTTGGAAGTGGATTATGGTGCTCTTTTATAAAGTTATTTGCACTATTTGTTCATCTTGACGTCTGTTTGCATTGTTTGATCCTTTTGGTGATGGATCATGGTCCCTACGAGGCTATTGGCCACTGAAAACGGGTTGTGATACACCCCTTTCATGCCATGTCATTCCCTCATGCTTCCTCAATCAATTTGGACAACTCCATGCACCATAAGAACCTCCATAGGTTGACGCAGCCCTACGGAACCCATAAACATGTATGGATAAGAAATGAGAGAGAGGGGTGTTTTAGTCTTGATTGTTTTATATGTTTGTGTTCCCTAGCATCTAGGATAGTCCCTTGAATAGCCATAAGTATGGTTGATTACATGTATCTTGCCCAGGCTCTGGAATCAGTTTGCAGTCTGAAATAGAGTACCTGGAGTGCACCAAATAGGAGCACTATAGTGGCACACCATATAGGTGCACCACACTGGCACACCAGGTTGGCGCACTAGTTTGGTTGCAGGATGAAAACAGTATGTCTTGCATCATGGTTTGCATATTCTCCTGGTTGTCATGGGCTCTGATTTTTCTAGTGTTTGTTCCTGAATATACCATGATCATCCTTGCATAGTTTTACCATCTAATAACTCTGTTTGCATTAGTTTTGCATCTAGTAGAGTAGTGATGCTTACTACTTGGGTCTTGTGAATCGGTGGCCTTTTTTTTGGTTCTTGTCGGTGAGATCCTTTTGCACTAGGACATGGTTCATTCCCCCACTTCACCTATATTTGGTTTTAGTATGACACTAGGCACAACATGCATGTGACATGGCATTGCATATCACCCTTATGTGTATAGAAAGAGACTGTAAAGCCAACATTGCCAGCAAGTGAACGAAAAAACCATGAAAGATCGATTTCGCGGGCGCACAGGGGTGCCTAATACCTCCCCCATGCATAATAGGGATCCTTACCCAATTTTGGTTCATGGTGACCTTTTCCATTGGCTTGTTATCATGTATAGTTTCATAGTTTCATTGTTTTAAACGGTTTTCCTTGTCTCCCGTTTTAAGTAGATTAGGTGGCGACTATCGCATTTTATCATTATTTTTATTGCCTTTTTGCCGTGACTTTGCTGGCCCTCGTGCATTTGGCCTTTCGCGCCACGCCCGAGGCTGTCGTCGGCATGGTTACAGGAACTGGCAACTCTGTAGGGGATAACCATGTCCCTGCTTCCATTTTGGTTTTTTCGTTTACTTTGGCTTTTTTTGCTTACTTGCTTATTCTTTGTCTGCTTGCTTTAACTTCCCCTTTCCTTGTAGTATAAGTTGTGCCTTGTTTACATTTTTATGCATGCCTTTTGTATGGTGGGTGTTTTCTTTTTACACATTTGCTATGCCACCACTTTTGCACACGACATGCGCATGCTTTTTGTTTATTGATTGGTTTTTGCTGGGCATGTTTTCTTCTTCTTTTGCATTTGCAATGATTAGGAGATTAGAGACATACTTTTCCTCCCTATTTAGTTAATAAAATACATAAAAAACAAAATATAAATAAATAAGCTAAACTAGTGACAAATTGCAAACTTTCTCCCAAGGTTTAATAAATTTGCTAGTAAAAGACTTAAAGCATATTTTGCATTCATCATATAGGACATACTTCTTCTCCTCTTTTGAGTCCACCTATTTAGTTTGCGAAGGACATCCCCCGATTTCTCATTCTATGGCTTTGGCGTAGGATGAGATATTAGTATGTTCCCCTTTGTTCGAGGTCATGTCGGTGTTAGTAGAGGATACAGCCTACTGCTTTGGTAGAGGATGAGGCTCCGAACGCACCAGTCGTTCATTGCCTAAGCTTTGGCAAGAATTTAGAACAGGAACCTTTACTTTCTAACCTTGAGTCGGAGACCCATCTACCCTTGTGTGAACTTCGAGTAGATGGCTTGGTAGGCCACCCCTAGATTGTGAGAGAGCGCATGTTAGAAGCATTCATGCATTTGCACTCATACCACCATAAACACTACATTATCTTTTCTAACCTGCTTCCCATTTTTTGTACACCACAGTACCAATCAGTGTGCGAGTTCCTTAGTCATGGCTCGAGATTTCCTTTCACTAACACCCGGTGTGACCCAGTTTTTGATCACTTCTCTTGAGTTATTTGTCACTTTTGACAATAGCTCGTCCTAGGCTTCACCCTTTTGTTCACAGTCGCAGTCCGATCCGCACCAGCTCACAGTCGGCCATGGCCCAACAAACCAGCGAGCCTCATTCCTTTGTTGTCCAGGAGAAGGTCCCTATTTAGATCGCTCCATCCTTCGTGTCAGTTCCTATCATCTCCGTTGTCCCCACTTTTACTCTGACTTCTAAAGGACCTTCCTACACCCTGGTAGGCCCCCACCCCCTCAGTATCATGTTTCTTTGACCACTCTGCCCTTTGGCCCATCGTCTTGGTCATTCGCTGCCTTTCGGGCCCCATCTGTCAAGTCTGTTCCCATGACCATCCCTCAGGCTCCTTTCACTGCTCCTTCTCAGGACTACGTTCTTTCAGGCACCCAACTGACTATGGTTGTTTCTATAGTAGCTTCCCCCTAGTTTGGACAACTGGGTTTTCAACTTTGTGACTCGTCCGTCCCTTTTTTGGCTCCATCTTTTGGAGCCACAAGTGGCGATCCTGTGACCACGCAGCTACAACAAATGTCGGCCCTCACCCAGTAGTTGTTGGGATTAGCACTTGCACTCCAACGTTTTTCAGGCTTGTCCTCTCCGACTCCCGAGTTGCCTTTGCAACCAACCCTAGGACCACAGGTTTCACCCACCACGCTACCCTCGCAGCCGTCGCCATCCCTTGTCTCTCTAGCAATAGAGGCATTGACATTGCCTTCTGCAACACAGCCTCAACACCTTGAACAGCATGCATCTCCACTATCTGGTGGCCAGCCTTCTTGGCTAGAGGGAGCACAACCAGCCACAAGCATAGTTCCCGAGACTGTTCCAATCTAACAGCTCTTGTTTTCGCATTCTGCACCTCTTGGAGCACCACCCCCGGCCTTATCTTCACCCTTATAACAGACACAAGGCTCATCTTCTGTACCTCAACCCACAGCACCCATGCATGGGTACACTGACTATCCTGTCGTAGCACCAGACGACGAAATGGTGGATCTGGAGGAGCCTTTAAAGGCGACCCATACGGTGTACGCAACACCTGCATTCGCTGCACAATTCGCGACTGCAGTAGCTCCAGACTCTCTCCTTGCGAGGGTGAATGATTTGGAGTGAACAATCCGACAAGTGTAGCGAGGGGACCGCTGGTCCTACCAATTCCGAGACCTCTGTTATTTCCCAATGGCGACTCTCCCTCTGAATTTTCATATTCCAGAATTTGAGAAATATAATGGTAGAGGCTGCCCGATCTCACACCTCAAAGCCTATTATGGAGACCTTGCCCAACTCCAAGTTAACGAGAGGTTGCTCATTCCCCTGTTCCAGAAGAGTCTTATGGGGCTCGTGTTGAAGTGGTTCACTTCCCTCGACATAGCCACCATCAAGACTTGGGACGACCTCACACAGGCATTCCTCGAACTGTATTCCTTTAACCTTGACCTAGTCCCAAAGCAGGAGGACTTGGTCACAGTTAAGTAGAGGTCCCAAGAAACATTTGGAGAGTATGTCGGACGATGGCGATCCTTGGCTTCACAGGTCCAAGATAGACCCTCTGATGAGGAGCCTATTGAGATTGTGATTCGAGGAGCACAACCAGCAATCGGGGCTCTGCTCAGTAAACAGTTAGTTACCACCTTTTCAGCTTTGCTTCGAGCAGGTGTCTATGTTGAGAATTCTCTGTGCGGTGAAAGTTTTCCAGCACTCTCTGCGTTTGCAAACAAGCCACTTCCTCACATAGTGGTGCTAGCAGCAGCAACAACAACAGCAACCATAATGCCAATCCACCCAAAAGGCAGGATCCCTCCAAGAATACAGTTTCTTACATTAGATCCCCTACTGCATCGGCAAATGTCCATCCGCCTTCTCAGCGCCAAGTAGTTTATGCACCCACACCTAGAGAACCTCATGCATCACACATCACCCCCACTGCCACTCCAGTATACCCTACCCCACCGGTTAGGATGTGGCCACCATTGGCACATCCACAGCCAAAGCGACAACGCTATGACAAGCGCCACTATACCCCTTTAATGGAGCCTTTGAGCATGGTGTTCTCTAAAGTTGCATCCCTTTTGCGGCTACTTGAGATTCGCCTGCCACCGAGTCCGCTCCCTGCATGGTACAATACAAACACGTTCTGTAATTTCCATCGAGTTGCAGGCCATTCAACAGACAATTGCCTCACACTGAGGGACGCTATCCAAGACTTGATTGACCAAAAGGTCATCGTGATTAGCACGCAGGTGGCAGGCCTATCGCCCGCATCAATAGCCGCGCAAGCATCCCCAGCACTTCCCAACATAGTTAGCCAGCCCTTACCACAGCATTCAGCCCCAAGAGCACCAGGTCCCTCGGGAGTTAGTTCTGTCTTTCCTCTTGATTCCGTTGCATCCCCTACTCGTCCCACTGATCTTATTCATGATGTATCATCTCCAATACCGTGTCAGTTGTATCGATCCTTCCTTGGTGGTTCTGAGGAGTCAATTAGCATGATTCGTCCTACTGCTGAGCTGGAGTACACTGTGGCACCACCTATCGTATACCTTCAGCCACCTACACTAGTTTGTCTCCTAGCTTGGCCCCAATCTAGACCTTCCCACTCAACAGTACCTAGAACCATCAAGCTTCGTATCCGCCAACCATACCAGTGCAACTAGCAGCCCGTCCATCGATGGTAGTCACCCTCACTCTTGACACGCATCGTGTTCCATACAATTATGCCACAGAAATGTGTGTAGAGGTAACACGATTGGATAGGGTGTACAAACCTGCAGCGCCCAAACCTAGCCTTCCCATTCAGTCAGAGGCCCAACCATCTAGACCTCCAACACCAGTAGCACCATTTCCTACCTAGTTACAAGTTCAGACCCCACAAACATCTGCACCACGAGCAGCTCCACCTGTTCCCACCAAAACTGGCCAGCCTTTAGCCAACATAACCACTTAGCTTAAGAAAGTCAAAGCTGACATTTCTATTTGGGACCTGATCCACACCTCAACCAAGCATAGGGAAGCCTTCCTTAGAGTCTTCCAAGCTACCCATGTGTCCCCAACCATTGAGCCAGCCACCCTTGAAACCATGGTGGGTATGATAGTGGCACCACAAGTGATCTCCTTTTCAAGCTAAGAATTGCCACCATCGGGAACCAATAATAATTCTCCCTTGTTCATCACCGTGCAATACCGAAGCTTATGCATCCCTCTCACGTTGGTAGACAACAAAGCAGGTTTAAATGTCTGCCCCTTGCATATGGCAAGTGCAATCGGATTCAAGTCCGAAGACATAATACCAGCCGTAAAAGGGATGACGGCCTTTGATAATACTCATCATAATGCACTTGGGATCCTAGTCATTCCTTGATCATCGGTCCAACCTGCTTCGACGTAGAATTCTACGTCGTTGACATCGAACCGTCTTTTAATCTCTTGCTTGGACTCCCTTGGCATCACAAGCATCTGGTCATTCCCTCAACTCTCCATCGCATGATCAAGTTCTGCTGTGATGATAACATTGTTGTTGTCATGGCAGAAGATCTGGAGAAGGCTGAGGCCGTCTCTGTTGTAGCTCCACAAATTGTCCAGTTCGATCCTAAACCCTCTGATATTCTGTACCGTGTCAACCGATTTGAGTTGGTTAATTTCATTCGCACAATTGAGTGTGTCGACCATCTAGTCATTCACAATAACCCCCTTAATGGTCGATAACTTGTGTTGCAAGTGGGGATATGAGAAAGGAACCCCCTTTGGGCAATATGGCCAAGGAATCGCCGAGCCAATCAAGGTAGAGGAGTGGAAAGAGCGTGAAGGATTAGGATACGAGCATTAGTTCTAGTGGAAGAGATCCCTGCGCTCTTGTAAATCTCCAAGGATGATCATTCCCCATGATTTAACTAACTTCACCAGTGCAGGCATCTTGGATCCAAACCTGAGTCCATTCACAATCTTAGTGTCGCAGTCACCAGCAGTTTGGATTTGTCCAAAAGAGTCTTATCTAGAGAATGATCAGTCAGAGTCAAAGCAGGGTATTGAGTAGATTTGTCAGCGGTTCTAGAATTGTGCAGTGTTGTTAGAGTGAGAACAATCAGCAATATCTCAGGCAGTAGTAGTACAAGATCGAGTTCAGAAGGCAGATTTAGAGAACAGCTGGACAAATAACACAATTAGAGACTTGGATATCTTGTTCCAGGAATAGTTGAAAGTGCTCGCAGAAGACCTAGCGGAGCACAATAGAGTCAAAAAAGAAAAGGAAGCTCTTTCACCATCCCAGTCAAAATCACCAGTACCACCACAGGACCAAGTTTCGATCATGGTCCTTCAATCAGGAAAAGAGTGTGCTAGACCAATAGAGTTAATCTCTTGTCAGCCAAGAGATGGGCCAGCTGGTACTGGCAACTTAAGCTTCACCTTAGGGGTGTGGTTCAAAAAAAAAGACCTTGAGCTAGGCACAGGAAGAAGTACAGGTGACAGCAATCTTATCGTCAGTAGTAGGACAACCGCTAGCATGCAACACCCCTTGTAAATATTACAGAGAAAACAAAAAAAAAACAGAAAACCTCGAAAACACAAAAAAAAAACCAGAAAATCCCAAAAAATCAAAAAATGCAAATAGAGATGCACCAACCCTAGAAGCAGGAAGCCCAAAATCCTCAGTTGGCCCAAATAGGTATATTGAAGAAAAGGTCGCACAGTGCAACCACAAGAATACAAAAATCACTGTGACCGCTATAAAGCACCATCAAGGGAGAAGGTTAGAAGAAACCCTCTCAGTTGATATTACAGATCCAACCTTTGAGCAAGAAATCCTATCTAAGCTCATTGCATATAGAGAGGAAGATGATGTTATTGAGGCAGATTGTACAAATGTTGAGAATGATGAAAGCGTGCCCTCGCAATTTCAGCCTCATGACAATGACCCAGAGGGTCTTAATTTACATGTGGAGGAAGAGACGGAGCTTGTCAACATCGGCACGGAAGAAGATGTTAAAGAAACACGCATCAATGCCAAATTATCACCACAAGCAAAGACAGAATTTATAGCCGTCCTAAAAGAATATGTGGATGTCTTTGCATGGAGCTACGATGACAAGGTTGGCCTAGACATAGAGGTGGTGGTACACACATTACCACTAAAGCCAAATTATAAGCCAGTTAAAAAAAAACTTCGTAGATGGCGACCTCAATGGTTGTTGAAACTCAAGGAAATCATGAAATAGCATAAAGTCAATTTCCTCAATGTCGTCCTATATCCTGAGTGGCTCGTAAATGTGGTGCCAGTGCCAAAGAAGGACGGGCGGGTTTGCATGTGCATAGACTACTGAGATCTCAACAAAGCGAGCCCTAGGGATAACTTCCCGCTTCCCCACATTGATATTCTGGTTGATAATACAATAGGGCATAAAATGTTATCATTTATGGTTGGATTCTCAGGATACTACCAGATCAAAATGGCAAAAGAAGACATGGAGAAGACATCATTCATCACCCCTCGAGGAGTCTTCTGCTACAGGGTCATGCCATTTGAGCTAAAGAATGTAGGCGCAACCTATCAGAGGGCCATGACAGCATTATTCCATGATCTCATGCACTGAGAAGTTGAAATGTACGTGGATGACATGATTGCCAAGTCTAAAGAACCCGAAGATCATCTCTCCTGCCTAAGAAAGTTGTTTGACCGCCTGAGGAAGTATAAGCTCCGCCTCAACCCCAACAAATGTGTATTTGGAGTGTCCTCTAGAAAGCTCCTTGGTTACATTATCAACTAGAGAGGAATAAAGATGGATCCTCACAAAGTCAGAGCCATTATTGACATGCCTCTGCTTGCCAATTTAAAAAGAAGTCTGTGGATTATTAGGGCGATTACAGTATATCAATCGATTCATAGCACAACTCACACCCATATGCGAGCCAATCTTCAGGCTTTTGAGGAAAAATGCGCAAACACACTGGAATGATGAATACCAGGTGGCCTTCGACAAGATCAAACAACTTCTGGCAAAACCTCTAGTCTTAGTTCCTTCCATGCTAGGACGACCCTTGTTACTATATCTCTCAACTACACAGCATTCCATGGGTGCGGTCCTAGGTCAGCATGACGAATCAGGGCGTAAGAAGAGGGCCATCTACTACCTCAACAAGAAGTTCAATGACTACAAAGTCAAGTACATCACCATAGAAAAAGTTTGCTTATCCTTAGTGTGGGCCACTTAGCACCTCAGGCACTATATGATGGCATACCCAGTCCTGCTATTATGTCGCCACAATCCTATCAAGTACCTATTCCAAAAGCTAGCCTTAGTAGGCTAATGTGTCAAGTGGCAGGTTATGTTGTCGCAATATGACATTACCTTTGTGACACAGAAGTCAATGAAAGGGCAGGTGATGGCGGATCATTTGGCCAACTTACCTTTGTCAAAGTATCAACTGCTACAAACACAACTTCCAAATGAAGACATCCTATTTGCAATGGGTGATATAGTGTTAGAAAACCCTCAGGATGAGCACCAATTGTGTCTATACTTTGATGGCGCGTTCAATAAAAAGGGAAGAGGTATTGGTGCAGTCTTAGCAACGCCACAGGGACAGCTAATTCCTTTTGCGAGGAAACTAACATTTGAATGCACCAACAATGAAGCTGAATACGAGGCATGCATCTTCGGATTACAGGTGGCACTAGAACAAGGTGTCCGAGAGCTTCAAGTATATGAGGATGCAATGCTGGTTATTTCACAAATCAATGGTGACTAGTAAACCAAAGACCAGAAGCTCGTGCTATATCATGAACGCCTGCTAAAGCTTGTTGATGAATTCGAGAGGTCAAGTTCTCTTTCATGAAGTGGGCCAAGAATGCGTATGTAGATACATTAGAAACCCTAGCATCATGGCTATCACTACTAGAGGCCCACGCAGTAGATATCTCGATGACTTGCATAGATCGGCTTGCACATTGCATGCACATCCAAGAAGCAGAACCGATAGATGAATTGCCCTGGTATCATGATATCAAAGTTTTCCTGAAGTCCAGCGACTTCCCATCCGACATTTTCATAACAGATAAGAAGACCTTGATACGATTGGCATCTAAATATGTACTGGGAGCAGGGCATCTATACAGAAGATCTTATAACCAGATGCTTCTTAGGTGCGTAGACAAGAAAGAGGCAGATATATTGATGTTAAAGGTTCATGCAGGCACATGTGGTCCACACATGAATGGAGTGCTCTTGACCAAGAAAATCATGTTGCAGGGTTATTTCTGGTCCACTATGGAAACAAACTGTTGCCGATTTGTGTGGAAATGCCACAATTTCTAGGTACACGATAACTTCATACATGCTCCCCCACAATAGCTACATAGCATGTCGTTGCCTTGGCCTTTTCCCACTTGGGGAATTGATGTTATCAGGGCCATACATCCAGCTGCATCTAACAGGCATCGGTATATTCTCGTGGCCATTGATTACTTTAAAAAGTGGGTCGAGGCGGCATCATATAAAATAGTTACAATAGTAGCTACAGAAAAGTTCATTAAGAATAATATCATTGCCAAATATGGAGTTCCACATGCAATCATATCAGATAATGGAATGAACTTTGTAGCAAGGAGAGTTGAGGACTACCTTCAAAGTTACAAAATCAAGCACCACAGATCCTCTCCTTATTGATCACAAATGAATGGTGCCGTCGAATCAGCTAATAAAAACCTGATCAATATTTTGAAAAAGATGGCTGAGACTCACAAGGACTAGCATGAGAAGCTCCCCTATGCACTATCGGTTTACAAGACATCAGTCCGAACATCAACAAGAGCAACGCCCTATTCGCTTGTCTATGGCATGGAAGCAGTCCTCCCTATCGAAGTGGAAATCCCGTCACTAAGAATTTTGAAAAAAGCTGAACTAGATGAGGTAGAATGGGTTCAAGACCGCTGTATTCAACTAGACCTAATTGACGAGCACAGATTGCAAGCCCTGCACCATGCCTAGTGCTATCAAAAGTGAATGGCCCGAGCATATCAAAAGAATGTTCGACCTAGAAGTTTTGTGTTGGGAGACTTTGTTTTGCGCACCATTCACCTACTTGATGCTCGAGGGAAGTTCAGGCCCAATTAGCATGGACCATTTATTGTGAAAGAAGCTTTGTCCGAGGGTGCAGTCATTCTTGAGGATATGGACCATGGTGAACAATCAGAGCTTGTCAATGCTTCTTATCTGAAAAAGTACTACCAGTGATCCTCAGCCACTCTCGGGCCTTGCAAAGTATACCATACAGACCATATATCTCTTTGTTTCTTACTTTAGCAATTTTGTAATTTAGGTTACTACACCCACACATCCTCCATGTCATAGCATATGCATTTTGCTTTCTTTTCTTTTGTATTGTAAGTGTGACTATGCCGGTGGAACCCTTGCACGACTCTCCTACTACCAAGTGCGTGGAAGCAAACAAGGAGACCCGATATGGTCACAGCGAAGATGGTGAATTTGGAGGAAGAGACTAGACCCAGAAACACCAAGGGAAGATAAAAGGATAAGGAAAGGAGTCGCCACCTAGTCTTTTAATGGAAAGACGAGGAAAACCAAAAACACAAGAAAACTGGGAAGGAAACAAGATTCAGAATGTATGTGTGTGCTCTGTGCCTAATGGACAACGCACAAATGAATGCGGGCCATAGAAAGGGTAAGGATTCTAGTTACTCATGGGGTTAGGCACCCCCATGCGCCCGAGAAAACTCGGTCTTTCTAGGTTTCCCTATTGTCAATGGTCTATGGATGTATGCTTGATTATTCTGAATGCTCATGCTAATGATGACTGAAAATATGCCAAATCAAAGAGAAAAGTGAAATAAAGGGAAAAAGTTAATCCAATGGTCAAATATAGGCATTAAGAATGTCACTTTACTGTATGCCCGTGGGCGATGAGGAAAATCGTGAAAATCAAGAAATTCTCCGAAAGTGCCTCGCAAATCAGCGAAAATTAGGATAAATCCGAGAAAATTAAAAAGGGGAAAAAATCCTCATTTCGGGACAATGTCGGCTTTGACAAGCCTTTTAATGTACGCCCTCAGGCAATGGAAAACCAAATCAAGTCAAAGACACGAAAAATCGAGAGAAATCCAGGAAACGAGGAGAAAACCAAGCTAGAAACAAGCTAGGAAAGAGTGCACAAAGCCAAGTGGAAAAGACAAGAAAACTTGTGTGAAAAGATGTGAAAAGATATGCAAAATGCAAGTGTGAGTGTAAATATGAAACTTCCAGGGGTTTTTTTGGAAAAAGCCCAAATTTTGAGTAAAATTGAAGTTTTGAAGCCAAAATCATCAAAAATACATAGGAAAACACAATCTATGCAATTATGAAGAAATCTATGGCCAAATGTGCATCCCTAGTCAAAATAAAGCTTCCTAGGGGCCAAAATGCAATTTTACCACTAAAACATGCATTTAAAACAATTTAGTGGAAATTCATGGTAAAATATGCAAGAAAAATGATTCAAGAAAGTTCCAGAAAGTTTTAGGGGAAAAACAGTCATTTTACCCCTGAAAACAGGCATTCAAAGTAAAATCAGTAAAGTACAAGTGCTAAACTGCAAATTACCCAGCAGAAAAAAGTATCCAGAAGAATTTCAGCAAAGATTGAGGGTTAAAATGCAATTTACCCAGAGGAAACATGCTTCTGAGAAGTTTTCAATAAATGCTAGGGGTTAAAGTGCAAATAAACCAAAGAAATATGCATTCTAGATGATTTCAGAAGAACACAAGGACCTTCATGCAATTTTCATAGAAAAATGAACTTTTAGAAAGATTTCAAGAAAGCTCAGGGTCTCTTATGCAAAATTCTTGAATAAAATGCATTAAGAGAAAACTTGAGGGCTTTTGCTAAAGTTTAATGCCTGGAAAACATTATTTTAAATGTTCAGGGAGAAGAATGTAATATTTTCAGTTAAAACTTTATTCGAATGATTTTAGAAAAAATGATGAAGGACCTACATGTAAGAAAAGGACCTATTTGTAATAAAAAAAGGATCTGATTGTAAGAAAAGAAATGTTTTAGAAGTTTATTAAAATAATTTTTTTAATTTGCTTTTAAAAGAAGAAAAGAAACGACGACCGCCGGCGAGGGAACTCCGCCACCGACGACCACTGGAGGGGCACCCACGGGAAGCAAGAGGAAGGAGAGGGGAGAAGATCCATCGGAGTG
The DNA here is from genome assembly GCA_024699735.1 of Posidonia australis. NCBI lineage: Eukaryota > Viridiplantae > Streptophyta > Magnoliopsida > Alismatales > Posidoniaceae > Posidonia > Posidonia australis. The sequence goes on from JAMKQA010005322.1 coordinate 38,227, forward strand.
GATCGAAGAGCTAACGGTGGGAGCGGGCCTCCCACCTCCCTTGCCGTGGAGGAGCTCCGGCGACGGCATCAGGGAAGAAGGAGCTTCTGGCATCCTACGGCACGACGATCCAGCAGTCGTGGAGGCCCTTAAGGAGCGTCGGGGAGCTTCTTCCCTTCTCTAGGAGCTAAATGGAGGACGATGATGCAGAGGGGAGCTCTACTGGCCATCGTTGTGTTCTTCTCCGGCGAGCTTGGTTGCTATGATGATCGGTGGCTTGTGACTCGGTTCCGGAGGCTTCGTGGGGCGTTGTGGAAACTTTCTAGAGGCTTGGAGCGGCACGGCGGGGCTGGAGGCTCGGTGTTCATCTCTGGCTCCGGTCATCTTCTCCGGCGACGGCGACGTGGCGTGACTCCAGTGAGCTTCTAGTCGAGGCTTCAGGGAGCAGCAAAACAGTATGCGGAGGAGCGGAAAAGCGAGAGGGGGATCCAAGGAGGAAGGGACAAATCTCAGAGGCCAGGACCGTGTCCTGGACCAACCCCCCCCCCACCTAGGCCACCGGAAAATAGCTCCAGTGAGGCCTGATGGCTAATTCCAACCAGAGGCACCCTCTGGATCAATCAGAATCGACTCGAGAAGACTCTAGGGATCCTAAGGGACTAGAATTAGAGGCATAGGAGGTGAAAGGAGGGCGTACCTAGTTTTGCAGTGGCGTGGACGACCGGAGCTGGCTGGAGGAGGCGTTGGGGCTGCCTGTCGCGCTCTGGAATGCCACGGGAAAACGCCTCCGAGCTCTGGGGTCTCTCCTTCTTTCTTTTTCTCTCCAATTCTTGCTCTGTACCCCCTTATTTATAGGTGAGGTTGACGGTGACTTAACAACCCACCTACGCGTAACAAACACCAACAAACAGCCCAACAACCTGCTAACCTCTCCAACCAACTAACTGAACTCTCAACAACTTAACGGCCTGCTGTCCCCCACGCCCTCTCTGTCCCCTTGATCACCGACAAAGATCAACAACGATCCAAGCCTGCAGCGGCAGCTCTGGTTCTCTGGGCTCATGAAGACTCGATCTAGAGGAATGGCTTAGTGGCTGGTGAGATCAGTGAGGAGAAAATGGGCTGCTGGAATGACTCAGTTGCTGGATTTGTGAGAGGAATGGGTGTTGGGTTCGTGCGTTTTTGGTAAAACAGTGAGTGAAAAATTGAAGATAGAGAGGAGAAGATAGGGTGTTGGGTTGGAAGAGAAAGAGAAGAAAATGAGTTGAGTTGTTGCATTGTGGCCCTTTATGGGCTTTGGGGGCAAAGTGGGCTAAATTGAGCCCAAGTGAGCTTTTATGGGCCTATGTGGGCTTTGTGAGCCTAAAGTAGGCATTCATGGGCCCAAGTGGGTCTTGTGGGCCTAATGGGCTATAATTGGTTTATTTGTGGTTAATATCCCAGCCACCACCTTTCCATCCTGCAAAATTGGAAAATTAGGGTGTCTACAGTAAGCATAATGGGAAACACTGGCATAATCATTGCCCGATGAGGAAAATCAAAAAGCCAGCCTACTTAGGATGAGTTTGATTCTCCTCATGTGTTACTACCTGTGTGACCTAGGAAGTAAGGAAACAATTATTTGCACGAGGAATTGGACGAAATGTACAAATTCCCAAGGGTCCTATGCTTCAAGAGGGAGACAAAATGTTAGGATGAGAGTGAGAGTGCGAGCAAGAGAAAAAAAACATAGACATCGGAGCACAAAAGAAATAAGAAGATAGAAGACGAAGATGGAAGTCAGCTCCAATGAGAGAGGCATCGGGGACAACTCTATCCCTATAACTCATCTTGGAGAGGAGTAGGAGCATACACCTACTAAGTCCACATTTACAAAAGGACTAGCCAACCCTTAAGTTAAAACTGGAAAGAAGAGAGCCATTTCCCAGCCTAGGTGTTCATTACCTCCAAGTAGGGATAGTGTAAGTCAGCATGCCTTTGAGGGAGTAAAAAAAAGTGAATTATTGAAAAAGCAGGTATAGGGTCCTAGGAGTTTGGCACGGAGCCCATTTTATCCTAAAAGTCTATGTGACTGAGTGAGAGCCACCAATAAACCTAGGGATCCAGTAGTGTCACGTGAGTCGAGGATAGTTTAATTTCTTGTAGCAAGCAATAAAGGCTTCCTCGTCGCTAAGGGCACCAATATCTTCTATAAACCATGCATAAATCCTACTTCCATCGTATAAATCTTGTATAAATCATTTGACATTCAGCATTGTAGATCGCACCACCTTTGCATTTTGCATCACTTTACAAGGCGTTTGCCTATGATCCAACCAAGGGCATGCTAGCTGCCTTTTGAGTTGGAATATTGGCAAAAAGAGAGCTTCAACCAGGGGCATGTAAGCTACTCTTTGGTTGGAAATAGGTCTTTGGCTAGGGGCATGCCAGCTGTGCCACCCAAACCTTCAGTAATGGCAAGACCAGAAGATTGAATGCCACCACGCTTCAAGCAAGCTAACTTGGAGGTTGTCACATTGGAGCCGAGGGCGTACCCTTTGAAACGGTCAAACATGGGGCTTTGCTCAATCGAACCCTGGCAAAAGCCAAATTGGTACAAAACACGGACAGGATGGTATTCCACACCACCATAAGCCCTGGAAGGATAACCAGTTGCATGTCGCTGCTGTTAAAGAAGACAGTGAAGGGCCTTGTAGCTGTGAACAGAATGCGCCAGACTACAGTGTCATCGGTAAGATTCTGTAGTCTCTTGCATAATTCGTGGACACCAGGAAGGATACGTGAATGATGGGCATGACTGTAGGAGTCGAAGACGGAATGTTGAGGGCACAAGGCTTTGACCCCTATATGAGCAGCAACCCAAGTTTGCTAGAAAACAAGCAGAGCACAGTTAGATAAGCACAGTGAATCACTTGAGTAACAATAATAGCTTAGTTGCACTAAGGCACCGCAACCATGGAAATGCCAAGAACGCTTCAATGCTCGATCCAAGCCAAGGTAGGTCTCTGCCAGAAGAATGGGGGCAAGATCAATTTGATGTGCGATCATGGCTAGCACTACCTATGTGACCTCAATGGAAACTGTCATCTGGCCGTGACTGAAGATGAGCTCTCCGAGGAAGCATACTACAAAGCCATGAAACCATGAGCTGCCTGCTGATTCATGATTACTGGTAATCTTGTCAAAATAATCTAGGCACAGCATTGGAGCTGACCCATCCTTGCAGATGAGGCTTTTCTCGCAAGCACTTCGAAATAAGCAGGTCAGTTGACGTAGAACAAAAGAATAACTATCACAGTGCATGAAAACGGGTAGTGACATGTACAAGGATAGGCCGCAAATCCGTCAAACCTCCACTAGGGTAGGGATAAGTTTTGTCTGCCCAAAGCTGAATACATGCAAAGTGGGTTTTCAGAATCTAACCGCAGTGCCATTACAAGAAAAACTAGATTATGCGAAGGCAAAGAGCTAGGATTTAGCAAGGAAATGTCCTCGTAATAATATAACGAGGACATATAGCAGGGATTTTGTGAGGAAATTACCTCACAATAATTAGCGAGTTTTTTTGCGAGGATTTTTTCTTGCAATGTCCTTGCTTTTTATTTAGCGAGTGCATAGCGAGAAAATGTCCTCGTTAAAGTTCTCACTAATTCAGGTATAAAATACTTCGACGCGGCTTGTTTTGCCTCTTTCTTTCTGACCCTAAACACTCGTTCGCCTCTCCTTTGTCACTCGACCTCCTCTACCTCCTTGACAGTGCTCCTCTGTAGCACCTCCTAGACAGTGCGTCGTTTGATATCATTCGTCAGCACTGCGTCCTCTCGTCGGCATAGATTCATCGACCTCCTCCTCCTCCCACCTATCACTAGAGCGAACCTCCCCCCACCAACGTGCTTCGACATTCTACACCTCCTCTGCCGCCCCTCCTCGACGTTCGCCCCACCGACACAGCATCCTCCTCCTCCTCCCTGTCTAAGGTAATGTTATCTCCACTACTATTCTTCTATGTTTGGATGGGAGAATGAATAGGGTTTTTTGAGAAATAGATAATTTCAAAAGTCTTCTTTAATTTTAATTGATGATATCAGCTTTGTTGGCTAATATAAGTAGAATTCCAGTTGATTTTTTTGGCAAAGATGTAGAATGGGGTGGGACAATATTACAGTAAAGAATAAGTTGTTGTGGATATTATTCTCCTTTATATGTCTATACCTTCTCACAGTATTTTGCCTTTACAGTGCCCAAATAGAAATTTCTAGTTTGATCAGTGTTTTGATATTATCATCTGTCTTGCTCTTTCTTTTTATATATCATATTTTTAGTCAGGCTAGTTCCTTGCCTCTCCCCTGTCAGCTTGAGCATTTTAGAGATTGTTGCCATAGAATTGCCTTTAACCTTTATTACTTTGGAGCTTGCATGTATTGACCATGTGTTTGCTCTTGTAGCCATATTCCTTACCTTTAAGCAGACAAAGAAGACGGGGACAATTTGCATCTGGTTGCAAGACAGCCAGCCCAATCTCAAAGTCAAAGCGGGACTAGCTCTGAGGAAACTAGAAATACTGGAACCCGAGGTATGATTGTCATTTATATTGTTCTTTTAAGTGAGACAACGATTTATACTACATGCCTTGCTAGCATTTTTAATCTTTTCAGTACGTATGCTCCTTCAAACTGTGAATAACGTAGTCTTATTGAACAATATCTATATTTATGCCTTGCTATTTGTTATAATGATGTTGCAGTCCCTAGTCCATGTTAATTTCTAAAATGCAATTACATTTATTGTATTTTTTCTGCTTCTTTGATTACAGAGAGTTCTTCAACACATTGCAAGTAAAACCTACAGTTTAGTTATTACATGCTTCTCTTCAAACTAGAAAAGGCTTTGCCAAGAATCATGAATGCTAAAGCAAAAGCTTGAGGCAAGGTGTTAAATATATATATCAATTATTGATCTCAGACTCTTGGCTGCACTGAATTAGGGACACCAATCTCATGCTTCTCACTTACCATTTTCTACAAGCTTTGTTGTGTCTTACTGATGTCATTCAATAAGTTTTGATAGCATCCAAGGATGCAAACGGATCACATACAGTACGGATACATATCTAGGTATTACCATATTTGCGTCCATTTTAGAATTACAGATATGGATGTCATCTAGATTTTATTTTTTTTTAGCAATAGATGTCATCAAGATATGAAAAGTACATATTCATATCCTTAAAATACAGATACAAATATTGGTACGGTGCGGATGTTTGAGTATGCCAAAGTATTTGTATATTAAGATGTTTCCAAGTGTATAAAATTATAACCACTAATCAAAGGAATAATGTAAAGATGAAACAAGATAGAAAGTTGAGAACTTCATCAATGTAGAATATACCCTACAAAGGAGATGTTTCACCCTCTTAAGATGATCAAGTGCCTCGTTCAATTCTGACAGAAGACCAACTAGTTCTGGAGCTGAACTACATGGCATATAAAGCCAAAAAAACATTCAGTCCAACCAAGAAAGGAAATACAATAATTTTTTGAGTGAATACAACATATAGATCAAAATGTTATCACCAATTGCAGAAACAAGCTAAATGGAAAGATATCATAGATCCAATGCCAGATTATTAAAACACCTAAGATGTTATAGCACCTAGGCGCCTACGTGCCTGCCTCAATAAGTATGATCATTGATTACCTTCAAGGCGCTCATTTTGTGGCAATATGTTCAGCACACCTGCTAGGTCATTTAAGGTAGTTTCTGTGCCAATTAAATTTAAAAATAACTTAGTGGGAGCATTCCTTTAAATTGGCACACTTGCACGCCTGGAGATTGCCCACTTTTTCTTTTTCTATGACATGGGTTAGTTTCGACTTGGGGTGTACGGGTCCTAGATTCTAAATCTTGGGTCTGGTTGGCTTATTTGTGCATGGAATTTTGACTGCCACCCATTCTCTTTTTCTATTATGTGGCCCTGTGTTTCCCTGTCTTTAGTGCTGTTATTAGAAAGCTAGTCATGTGATGTGCTTGTGGAATAACAGGGCACCTTTTCCTTTTCTTCACAAATGTGGTGCGTGTTATTGATCAATGAATAGGGTTATTGTTGTTTAGTTTTAGGATGATGTATAAACCCACCTATGGTCTTAGAGTTGCTGGATCTTTGATCAAATCTTGCACATGACTTGTTTGTGTCCATATACGCAGACTGCACAAACATCTTCCCTATATAAATTGCTTGCAATAGTGTGGAGATCGCTACCAGAAGAAGTCTTGTCACCTATTACTTATTATTTACTAATTTTCAGGCATTAATTTCCAAGATTACGCTTTCAGCATTCAGATTTATTAAAGCAGTTGAAATCTTGACCCTGAAATTTCAACTTTGAAATTATTTCTATAATTTGGGTGGCTAAAGAGAGGTTTCATATATTCTTTTTTGAAAATATATCCTTTAGCTCGGAATAATGTAGTATTTTTTTCACTGTATGTCATTGGGAATCTTGATCCACTTGTTGGAATGCTGTTATGAGAGATGAAGATGCATTAAGAAAATATCTCTCCATAATTTATTTAAAGTGGTCCTTCAATTACTAGAAAGCTCATCTAGATGCATTATCAAACCCACCAACGAAAAAATTTGAAAGATCATCTAGATTATAATAGTCATTTGACTAATAATGGGAATTAAAGTGTCTCTGGCAACATTTTTTTTTCAAACATTCTGAATCACAAGTGGGAGAAACCTATTTTTGCCATATTGCAATAGCCATGCTTTATCCCTTCATTTGCACTTGTTTCTTGATTTCTCATCATATTTCATTTTTTCAATAAAGACATCTTATCAATTCTTTCTTTTGTAGAGAGAAATGTCTTGTCACCGTGATTGGATGTATACACGAGTCGTGGATCGAAAAGTGTGTATGAGTTTTTTGAATGGGGTTTAGGAGTTTGTGGAATTTGCATATAATCAAGGTCCGAGTATTGTGGAAAGTGATAGAAGGATTATATATCCTTGTAAAAAATGTACACTATTGAAAAAACAATCGAGAAGAGATGTTGAAATACATTTATGTAAGAAAGGATTTGTGGAAAACTACAAGTGTTGGTTTAAACATGGGGAGGCCTTTCAAAGCTATGGGAAAGTTGCTCCTGTTAGTATGGATCCCATTGT
>JAMKQA010005323.1:0-37485 GCA_024699735.1 Posidonia australis
GTCTACTACAACTATTAGGTTTCCTATAGTTGCAAAAATGGCAAAAGATTTACTAACGATTCCGACGTCAACTGTGGCATCGGAATCTGCATTTTCTGCAGAAAAAAGAGTATTAAATGATAAAAGATGTAGATTATCAGAGAAGTTTGTAGAAACCTTCGTCTGCTTAAAAGATTGGTACGATACGGTTGACCGTCTTTAAGGATTGAGTTTGAAGTCTGAATCAGAAGAAGACAATGATGCGACGTCAACTTCAATAGGCAGAACAGACTCCCCAAATGAATAATTCTTGATGTAAAAATTGAAAAGAAAATGTAAAACAAATGATGTAAATATTTTTTGTATTTTTCATGTAAAAAAATTATTGTATTTCAAATATTTTTTATTAATAAAAAAAATAATTTTAAAATTTTTTTTAAGCCCAATAGACCGACCCAACCCGGCACGCCCATGGCCTGTACGAAAAGGCCCGACCCGACCCAACCTTCAGGTCGGCCTGGGCAGGCTACGTGTTTCATGGGCCGGGTCGGCCCGACCCGACCCAATTTCCTACTCTAGATACAGTAGCAAAAAGAAGTGCAGTTTTAGAATTTAAAAAAAAAAGGAAACAAACTTTTGACAAAAGCTGATCTTCCAAATTTGGCAAAGAAGCACAAGGAAACAATTCAATGCCAAGCGCAAATTTCTATTTTCCCCTAGTAAGTCTGTCCAGATTCAATTTTTGGAAAAATAAATAAATAAATGGTGGCTACATAATATGTACACAAAATGAGTTAGGAGCGGACTCGTCAACCGAGAGACTGTCGGTGACGATTAGACATGGAAACCGGGCCGGGCGCTGCAAACCCTGGGCCCGGCACTGCCCATGGCCCGGGGCCAGGTCGGGCCCACGGCCCGGCGGCCATTTCCCGCGTTGTGCGCGGGCCGGACTGGGCCTATCCGGCAGACCGACCGGTCTGGCCCGCGACCGTTTTTTGCGGGCCCGGGCCGGGCGGGCCTGGGCCGGCCCGACCCGTTTTCCATGTCTAGTGACGGTCCGAGGAAGATGACAAACAAACACATCAACTGAGAAACTGACAGTGATGGTCCAAATGCCGAAGAACGAACTCGTCAACCGAGAAACTATCAGTGACGATCTAGGAGGAGAACAACCGAACACATCAACCGAGAAACTGACGGTGATGGTCCGAGAGAGATGACAAACGAACACATCAACTGAGAAACTGACGGTGATGGTCCGAATGCCGGGAGAGCAGACTCGCCAACCAAGAGACTGTCGATGACAATCCAGAAGGAAAGACACAAACACATCAACCGAGAAACGAACGGTGATGGTCCGAAAGTTGAGGAACGGACTTGCCAATCGAGAGACTATTGGTGACGGTCCAGGGGGAATGACAACGAACACATCAACCAAGAAACTGACGGTGATGGTACAAGTGTCAAGGAACGGACTCACCAACCGAGAGACTGTCGATGACGGTCCAGGAAAATGACAAATGAACACATCAACTGTGAAACTGACAGTGATGGTTCCAATGTCTAAGAACGGACTCCCCAACTAAGAGACTGTCGGTGATGATCCAAGAGGAAAGACACAAACACATCAATCGAGAAACTGACAGTGATGGTCCGAACATCAAAGAACAAACTCGCCAACTGAGAAACTGTTGGTGACGATCCAAGAGGAAAGACACGAACACATCAACCAAAAAACAAACGATGATGGTCCGAGTGTCGAAGAACAAAATCGTCAACCGAAAGACTGTCGGTAACGGTCTAAGAGAAATGACAAACAAACATATCAACTAAGAAACGTATAAAAATAGTCAATGAAAGTGAACCCTTTTTTTGGCAGATTGTCAGGTATTTTGCCATGGGACAGCATGTACGTGATTTTTTTTTTCTTTCTGAAATGAATAATCTATTGTCTAACAGACCGACCAACACCAGAATAATCTGAAAGTTTGGAACGCATTGGATGATATCGTTACACCCAAAATGCGTACTCCCACCACGTCTCATTTTTCAACTTTAGCCAACACCAGAAGCGACAAAAGGCACTCAACTCCACAGCTACAAACCCACCTGCATCATCCGTTTGTTTAATGGCAGTCAATCCTGTTTCCAAGAGGTCCCGTATTCCAGAGTGTTAAAACTTGTATCAGCAAAAACTTATTTTTGTTATGCTGTTATTACAAACCAAAGAATCTGCCAACACTAAACTACGGTGTACCAAATAAATAGATTGGGCCTACTGATCCATCAGCGGTTCAGACCGCCTCAAAATTTCTAAAAAAAAAGACGCAGAGGATAAATTAGACAGACAATGACAGAACAAAACGAATATAATGATTCTGCCGTTGTGGAAACTGTGATGTCATGTGCCCAGAAGCCTGCAAAATATACCAGGTCAGTTGGTTTTCTTGTCCCCTCCAACTGCTGTTTCGGAAGTCTGTGCGGCAGTAGGGTCGTTGGTTAAACTTTGATCTTCGTCTTCACCTCCGAAACCAAACTCGTTAACTCGCTTCTTGTCCACTGGGTATATCCACCTTTGGTAAATGTAAATAAGGAAAATTACATCTGCAATCCACAAAAGCATAGGTTAGAGTCAGCAACAGACGAATACAAACACATGATTTCATGGACATTTTAAGCATTAATCTCATCCACGATTATTAGTTACCACATTGCATAGGTTTGTGCAAGATTTTAAGCTTTCACCAAATGAGATCCTATGTTTACTATTTTTAAGCAAGTAACGCTGCCAAATTTTTGAGATAAATGAAGCGAAAAAGAAAGGAAAATAAATGATAAAGAGGAAGGTGATTAGGTAAGAAATCCGAGGCTAAAAGGAGTCCTCTACTTACCACCTCTTCTTTTTGAAGAATCTTATGTTGGGAACATCACAGAAATACTTAAATCCCAATTCTTTTCTACCTATAAATGACCACTGGATCAAGACAGTACTATGACATGGAAAGGCCCTTCACTTAAAAAACAGGCAGCAATAGATCCAAAGAAAAGCTGAAAGAAGGAAACAAACTGTGATCCTCAAGCAGCAATTACAACAGATAGCTAGAGAGATCATCCTACTCACTACTCTAGGATGTTAACTACCAAAAGGTACCACACAAATTCCACTTGCAAGGATCACTAGAAAAATAAATGGAAAAAAAATGACAATTGCTGAACAATCACAAAAGCTTATAAGACATGAATTTTATTAGTTAACATACCATCACGGAAAACAGACAGACGATGTAGCATGGGCATTTTTATGACAAAAGCAAAAAGGTCATCAATGATAGTATTGAGGAACTTGTATGTCATTTGTCTCCACGGAAGATGAGCAACGGATTTGAGCTTGTAGTTTATGAACAGCTGTGGGCACATCATAATGAAACCTGCAACAATATTGAAAAAAAAAGGATGAGTACAAGAAAACATTCAAAATATTATATGAAAAAAGTAAACCCAGAAACATGGGTAAATGCAGTTAAAAAAGGCCATACTAAAGGCCAAAAAACTGCATGTATGATAATTTTTTTAAGTAACATCCAAAATAACAAAAAATATATATCAAAAGAATCCAGCAGAGTGTTATACTACAATTAAAACATCAAGATAAAGAAATTGCATAAATTTACAAGCAAAATTTTGTGTACCGGCACAGAATTGGAGCTCACCAGGGGAAAAATGTAGTCCGTTTATCAATGATAAGCAGAGAAAGGGAACTTACCAAACATGTATACGCAGCTCGTTAGTGAAGAAAGAACCCAAGAATACCAGCTCTTATGGCGCTCATATTTGAGAGAGTATATTGCTGAACAAGCCACAAGGAAGAAAAGAAGATAAGAAAGATACTTCATTGCAAGATCATCGTACTCCTTAGTTTTGTTGTTAGAATAAGAATCCCGATCTCGGAATTTCAACAAAGGAATTCTTCTAGTCCTGTCAATCTAGAAAATAGAAAACAAAAAAAATTCATCATCTGATAACGAAGGAGCATGGAGTACAATACCCACTCCAATCTATTACAGTGTTACGAAAACCACTTCACAAAATTGGCAAGGACAAACAATATATGTCCAGATATTTGCTGACTTTCTGGTAACACATACAACTACAAGGCAAAAAATGGAGGCATGCATGTAGGCACCTACCTTTCTTATACAAAATAAAAAACTCCACTAAAATTCAGTCCACTTTGTGATGTTCAAATTTCACATTCATAAAAAAAAAACAGCTGATTTTTTGAAGAACAATGGAAGATTCCATTAATTTGAAAAAACCAGGAATCACACAGAATCTTTAGAAGAAAATCTTAAGCCAAACATATAAAATCAAAACCTCAAATCTCCTTAACCATCAGGATCCACTTTACACCCAATTCTCCCAAAACATAAGAAAAGACCAACACATAATCAACTATTCAAAGCAACAGAAAAATACCAAGTTGCATTCCTAAAAATCATCTCGTTCCGCTGCATCCATAATAACCAGCAAAAAGTATGAGAAATGAAGTTAAAAATCTTCTTTTGCCTAGCAACTCCTCAATGATGAAGTGTTTGAAAGCAAAACCACATATTCTCCAGTCTCCGCATTTGAGAATGACAGATCGTGGCCCAGCTAACACCCAATTTCTCCAGCTTAACCATTGATCAAAGTGTTTTAAGTTTAACAGTTCAAATTTCACCAAGTTCCCCATAAGTTGGAACATTTAGTTAATGATGGGGTTATTAACTTAATGCACTTTATATCATTATAATTCACTCCATAAGGCTGTTTTAAAAAAGTGAAAAGATACAATGTAAAACCAACATGCAACATGCACTAGCAGACAATTACAATCCCCTCAACATATAAAGCCAACTTGAAATACGAAAGTAAAAACTACAAACTCAAAGCAATATAGAACTTTGTAAAACCAATGTAAAAAAGGTACAAAGAAGAAAATCATTTTGATAAAAAACACTAATTGAAATACAGCTTAATTGGTATTTATGATGCATTTAAACTGATAAGCAAGACAGAGAAGCAAATAGACATGCTGTAGATAAGTATACATTTGAACGAACAGCAGCTAAAAGGTTTTTTCCCAACTGCATTTTCACTTTTTTGCAAGTAAAGTAACATTGAATTATTGAAGTTCAGTGTTATAAGTAGGGATGCAAATGAATCAAATATGTATCCAATGTACCCTTTACCAGATCTGTATTTGTTTAAGACTTTTGAATAATGATACAGATACGAATGTGTTGGATATTAAAAACCATATTTGAAGAAATCCAGATATGAATATTTTTCGGATATTCTCCAAATATTGAATATGAAAGAAATAGATATGGATCAAATTCAGATATGTAAAAAATGAATATTAATAGTCTAGTACAGTCATAAACCGGATGAAACGTTGGTTTGATAATTCTTAAACAACAAATCCACAAGATAAATGACAATTTGAAAACATATAAACATAGACATATCTTGTAAGTAATAAATCTACAATGACTACAAGTAGGGTGCAAATGGAGCCAACGTAAAGCACACATGTCCTCTATCATATTCATATACAATACTGATACTTTCGAATATGATAATTGATTTTCATATTCAAGAAGAAATATGAGTAAAAAAAATAATCAAATCTCAAGTGAATATAACATGAATGAACAAAAATCAACAATAAATATGTTTTTAAATTTATAATTAAATTAATATAATATTTTTAATAATATTTTTTTAATTAACAAATATTGACAATAATCATTTTCATGTTATATTCTTACAATAAGTTAATAATAACGTAATATAATCAGCATTATAAACATTCTGATATATCATTTTTAGCACATGAATCAGTGATTGTTCTTAATCTTGGGTGTTTAAATTTTGCACATTCTGCTATTTCTCCATTTATTAGAAAATCTTGGAGAATCCAATTTATCTACAAAAGCATACCTCAACATGCATGGCTTTTCCAATCTTCCAGAACTCAATGCAGACACCAACACCAGAACTGAGTAGGATCATCCAAGACGTCTCGTTGTCGAGAAGATAAAGGAAAATAATAAGCTGACAGAAAAAATTTACAACAACTGACTTTGCAGATAACCCTTCCATGGACTTATTTTTGTTCCAAAATTGGATATCTACAAGAAATAAGTAAAACCACCTGTCAGTTATTTACCAAGCAACTTCTCTCTTTTTTGGAAGCTTAGCAACAATCAACGCTAAAGGAAAGATTCAACTTACCATTCTTGAAGGCCAAGAAATCAAAAACAGAATGAAGCATAGAGACAACCATTGTTATCACCAGGAGATAAGGATTTCCTTCCAAGAATACCCTCTGCAGTTGAAAATATGTATCAAAAGGTAAGAAATAATGCAAGAGTCGCTAACTGATATAAAATATGATCACAGAAGATGGTGGAAAGGAACAACTTGGATACCAATTATTGCTCTATTGTTACACTATTGTCAAAGTAATAGTGAAAAACAGAATTTGGAAGCTCAGAAAGTAAAACATGAGGAAACACTAAAATTTTCATACTATGAAATGACAAGGATACAGTAAGTTCGCATACAACCTGTCATCAAAAGTGGGTTTTCTATCGTTGGTAAGAATAATATTGTATTTGTATCTAACGATAAAAAAATCTCAATAAAGATAAAAGTGTACATCATACAAATTTCTGGGTACATCTTGTACTGGCTTTTATTTCTATTAATGAGGGAGACTTCTTGTCTCCTTCAAGGAAAAGTGACAAAATTCAGTTTTCACTCTCCAAATGGCACTATGAATAACAGATATTAGCCTCTACAGATAGTGTTACAAATGACACCTAGGAATCAGATAGAAATGAGACACACACAATGAATAATAATAATATCGTGATTAGTTAATAATTAAACTCCAAGAAATGTGATTTATGACAATATCTCCTTCTGAAAAGAGAAGTTATAAATAAAATTTGAATCCCAATATCAGAAATACAAATCTTTGTCCAAGATATTCACAATAAAATTCCAATAGTCTTCTTTTTACTGATCAGAGATTTCTTCTTGACACTTGACAGTCCTCTCTCCTGATAGTGATATCTACTATATCAATTGACTCACCCACCAATCACCATTTCTAAGAAGTCGTATCATTTGAATTCCCATTGATACAAATACAACCATTGTCCATGACATGCAAATCAAGTCCAGTGGCTTTCACAAGTCCAACGGCTTTCTTTCAACCAATAGGAATTTCTTAGTGATGGTCCTCACTCCCGATATTGATATCTCATAAGACTCAACACCACTTCAAAGAAGATATAAATAGTGTAATGTTCAACATTACAATGTTTGAGCTTTCAAGTGAAGGGAAATATAGCCTATAATCTATGTTCAGCTTCAAAGTGATGTTCTAAACTCCAAAACCAGCACCAGACAGCAGTAGTTTTAAAAGAAGAAAAAAAATTAGACAAATAGGATAAAATAGACTATGAAAAGCTCCTTAAGGAGTTGTTATAATGTATCAATATAAATATAAGGCCATACTATGTTACTCTAAGTCTGAATTACAAATTATCCATGAGATAACAAGTGCTATATTCTTGACTTAAAAGGTACATAAGCTGTTGACATATACAGGGAAAAAAGGTAAGCCATGCCTTAAGTTCATCGGCCTCTCCTTCAAGCATACTCCCATAACTACGCTGCATCTGGAATGACTGATCAATCTGCAAGAATAACTGCCATTTGGTCAAACTGATGGGCCCAAGCTCTAAGAAAAGAGGCACTTCTGTCACGGTGTCATTTAGTTGAATCAATTTATCTCTGAGAAGCCAAAACTCGTTGAAGAAGATGGTGGGATAGTAGTCCCTTGTCTTTGGCTCCACATTCAAATCTGGGTACTTATTCAAGGAATTTCATTAATGTAAAGAATGAAGATTAAGAAGAATTTGCTAAACTTAATCCAAATGCATTACAATGTTTAACAGTATATTCCAATATTGCCACTAAATATTGTCCAACATAAAATTGAACATCTGCAACCACATGAATAGATAAAGAAATCTTTGAAGAATCGTCTAGTATAGAAAATTAATACTAGGACGGGAAAATTGATAAGAGAAAATTCTTAGTAATGGGGTAGCTTTCTCTTAAATTTCCAAAAGAAATACAATGATTTCAACCTCAAAGGGATTTTTCTACTTTTCATTGAGTGTAAATTTCAATTTGCCCCTTCAAGTATTTGACCATGACAACTTACCCCTTAAACTTTAAATCTATCAATTTCTTCCTTGAACCTATTGCATTCCACCAAATTACACTTACTGTTGTCACTTCATACAAGAAGAGACCATTTTACCCTTTAAGAAAACCCCAAACCCATGCCCACAACCCAACCCTCCCTACACGATCATCCCCACAGGCGGCCGCCTCCTCCCTCCCTCCAGCCTTAACTCCATCACATCCCCAGACACAAGCTCCTTTGCCAGCAAACGCACAACCAACTTCCCTCGTCTCTCCTCATGCACGCATGTTGCCACTGGATCTCCATCTCACCTTCTTCCTCCCCGTCGTACCAAGCGAGGATAAACAACATGACAATTGCGACTAGGAGGATGCGCACAAGCGTGTCCTTGAATTGGTCGAGCATATGCTACCAGATCGAAGGGTCAAAGTGCTTCTCAAGCTCGTTCCACCCGTAGATCTCACAAAGGTAGGCGACCTCGTTGGAGGAAAGCCCATCGCAAAAGTCTGATTTTTTTTGGGATCTAGATCAGGGAAGACGGGGCATGGCGTAGAGGATTAAATCTCCAAGTTCTCGCCATAAATCCTAGTGACTGACCACAATAAGCAGTAGGAGGACCGTTGAAGGTTGCCAAAGGTCTACCAAGGGTTGCCAACGGAGGGCCAAAGGCCGAAAGAGAGGAGGTGACACCAAATGGGATGACGATGGCCTAGGATGGAAGGTTGGGTTGCAGGCATGGGCTTGGGGTTTTCTTAAATGACAAAATGGTCTCTTTATGTAATAAAGTAACGACATTAAGTGTAATTTGGTGAAATCTAAAAATGACAGTTCAATGACGAAATTGATAGGTTTTGAAATTCAATGGGTAAATTGTCATGGTCGAATACTTGAGGAGGGCAAACTGAAATTTACTCTTTCGTAAATTTAGCAATATCTATTGTATACTGAGTTTATCATCATCAACAGATGGAGGGGAAAAACTACAGAAACACTTAAACATGCAACTATCAAAATAAAGATTAATACAGTAACCATTTTAGGAAAAAAAGGGAAGATTTATAGACAAAGGCAACTAGTTACATAACAATTGTCAAACAGTTAATCAGCCTCCCAGTCCGCTAACCACAGGATAAAAATTGGAGTAGAAAGAGTCGTCATGGAGGTGTTATCAGCAGCTCATAATCCTAACTTCATCAGACATATGCATTCCCATAAAAAGCAGAAAATATTAACAGTTAATGGATACAACCAGCAATATTTGGCGGAATGGCATTCTGGGGATATCTGCAAGAAAAGGAAAGCTTGCATTAAGAAAAGCAGACTCATAATTGCACGATAACACAATGCAATGAAATAAGAGGAATCTAAGGCATTGCCATGTCATCCAAATGGTTTTACAGAAGTGTTTCAATCACGCAGTAAATGGTTGCCTCAATGGATTTAGACTAAAGAACTCAACTGGTTGTTCAATCATGACCTAAACAAAATTACATTGCCATTAAAATGGATTAGAACAACTGTTGATTTTTTGACTTATTCCTACTGCTTTTTGTAATAATATGCTGATTTATATGATAAATTCAAGTACTGCTGATTTACAACAAAAAATATTGTGCCTTTATCTCAGCATGTGGGCTAGGCAACATGAAACCTCTCTACCCAAGGTTGTTTCTTGTTTTATGTTACACATATTTAAGTCTTTATTCACTATTTCTAACCATGTAATTTTAGGTCCTGTGCTAATACAACTTTTTTTGAAAATCAGTAAACCAGACACGGGCCATGCACATATCAACTATACATGCTTAATGATAAGATTATAAAATATAAATTACGAAATGTTATTTCTTATTTTTTTCATTTATATTTTTTATAAATACATTTTCAATTGTAATATGAAAATATAATACTGTGTTTGCACTTGACATTAATTGTTCATTTATTTGAAATAAACTTTTGAAAAGATTATGAAACTAAGTCAATAAAAGTTAAGGGCCCTAAAATATTATTTCATATTAACATTATTAGCCCATATATTTTAATAATTTTTTAAATATATTTATTCTAAAAAATATTAAAGATTCTAATGTAATGTGAATTAGGATTTACATAAAAAAGGCAAATGATTTATTAAGAGAGAGTTAAAAAGTAGCAACATATCAAGGACTTCTATGTTTCTAAGGACATATTCTCAGACAAATTATAGTTTAAATTAGATAAACATATTTCTATAGCATTATAATTGGGAATTTTATTTTTCTAAGAAAGACATATTCTCAAACAAATTCTAGTTTAAAATAGATAAACATATTTCTATAGCATTATAATGATTCCAATATTAGTCTTGATTGTTTTTTAATTGTCCATTAAAAAGTAACTATAAAATAATTTATTTAGAAAAACACAAAATTAAATGGAAATAAATTAAACTTTAAATTGAAGAAATATTTAACTTGATAAACATGAGATGTGGTAATGAATAACATATTATATATAAAACTTTACAAAAGAAGATGAAAGAACAATAACCTCCATTAAATGCTAATTTGGTGTATGACATGCTATGCTTCGTGTATGTCTTCAACTCTCTCTTTTTCTAAAGTGTACAAATAATAGACTAAAAACGTATTTTACACAATTAAGATTAAAAAACTAAATAATAATAATAATGATGTAAAAAAAAGAGCAAAAGTCTGCAACCACTTGGTTTAGTGGTGAAACCTCTTTGTGGTTGTACGAGAGGTCGGAAGTTCGACTTCCACGGACATCATATATATTACATCACTTGGTGATAGTCTCATAGCCAAGTGTTTGATTGTAATATATATTAATAACCGTTTCCCAACAAAAAAAGAGCAAAAAAAATGAATATCAATAGTATAAGGATAAAGAAAAATATAGACAACTTTTAATGGAATGCCAAATGTTCAACAGTTAAGAAAATATTTAACTTTATGAACATAAGATATGATAATAAATAACATATTATATATAAATCTTTATTAAAAAAAGATGAAAGGTTATTGTGCTATATTATAAATATTCAAAATAGTAATGTAAAAAAAGAGTGAAAAAATTGAATCTAAATAATATAAGAATAAAGAAAAATATACGTAACTTCTATGGAATATAAAATGTTCAATAACACAATAGGCAATATTTAACTTTATGAACAAGACATGAGATGGAGTAATAAATAACATATTATATATAAATCTTTATAAAAGAAGATAATAAAACATTGTACTACATTAGATGTTAATTTGGTGTATCATATGCTAATCTTTTGGTATCACTTACAATAGACTAAAAACGTATTTTACACAATTAAAAATAAAAAAACTAAATAATAATAGTGATGTAAAATAAGAGTGAAAAAAATGAATCTAGACAAAATAAGGATAAAGAAAAATAAAGGTAATTTTTTATGAAATGTCAAATATTTAAGACTATATGTCGTTATTTTACATTTATATTTTTCTCTTATAATTTATGTATGAATACAAATTACGCAACCATAAGTCTCATGACATGTTATCTATTAGTTCACTACATAATAAGAGAGTCTTACATGCATGACACATGTCATACTCTCAGTATACGTGAAGCCAAATAACACTTAAGATCTTAGAGTAAAAAACCTAAAGCCAAGTGGCACTTCCTTATGACCTTAAATTATAAAACTGTAGCTTTTTAATGTAGTATAGATAAATGATGGAATTTGCCATTTATTGATTTACGTTTAAGAAAAATTCAAGCTACATAACTTTGTTCCCTGACTCCTTCTACCCCCCAACTACCTGAATTTGTTCTCCTTTCCTTACATATGCATTTGAAGATGCTTTTTGAACATGGTCAGATATCTAAGATGGTTTTCTCTCTTTCTACAGTACATTAGTGACCTTGAGGCAGACGTACACCCCCTTCCTCACCTCAATCCCCGTCCATTGCCAGAGCTTCCATGGTAGGTTGTGACCACTCCAGTGGAGTTGCAGGTTCTGGTCATATTGGAACAATGGAACCCCTAGCTGCAGATTTCACACCTCCACCCTTTCCACATTATTTCATTTCCAAAATTATATCCTAAAGCATTTTCACTCACCCATCTCAACATCCTCAAACTAAACTTCCAATTTGATCATGCTCTTTTTTAATTCCTCAACATTAGGCAACACAAAGCATAGCTGGTCTAATAGATGCCCTATAAAGTTTTCCCTTTAACCTGATTGGTCCTTTTATCACATAAGTTGTTGCTAGTGTCTTTCGTATAAATCTGTAGTTATGTAACTGTGTTCTTGCATTTTTTGGATTTTTAGATAGAGCATGATGATTTTTTTGATAAATTATGTTGCAATTTCTTACTTTTTTGGCAACTTCTACAACTAAAGCATCAAAAATATCGTTGGTAACCAAACATGGACTGCTTTTGAATTTTGATGACAGAAAATAACAAGGAATAAACAACAAAGAAACCTTTAGAGGATGGAAAGATAATTAAAAGAACAGGAACATCAACTTCCATGATATTCATCCAATGAGTCAAAACATAAGCACAGCAAATAAGACAACACGACTAAGGAACAAGGTCAGTACAGTTGATATCAGTGTAATCAGAAGTGAAACATGTGACTTGCAAAGAAAAATATGCAGCAAAACTTTCACAGAACAAAGGTATACTACAAGGTAAATTACTTTTGCTCAATTCTAAAAAATGGCATACCTTGTGAAATCATCAACAAGATTTATCGTGACATTCGTTTTCCAATATGACACCCATTCAGGACCCTCATCTTCTGCATTAGGATTGCTATCATCCTTCACATGTAGCAACATGATACATTTTCAGAATGACTTGCTGAAACATCAAAGACTTAAGAATACAAGTATCACTCTTCCAGCATTAAAAGTGCAAGTGATGGTGTATGGCCATGAACAAAATTATGTTTTGGTAGAAGAAACCATAAGTGCTAACCTATATTGAAAATTCATGGAAGAAAAAAATTACAAAGATGGGAACCATGTGTCCATCTAAAGTGAAGAAATAACTTGTCCGAGTTTTTGAAGCTACTCTTGGGAGATAATATCAAAGTGACTGTGTTAGTAAATCTATGACTGAAAGGTGTTACCAAAACCAAGTAGGCCATAAAGCTAAATGAAACACATGTTTACTTAGATAGTTAATCCCCCCATAAACTATTGTTTTTGTACTTGCCTCTCTTTAACCATTATACAAAGTTATGATACTGCTGATATCCAAGTTGTTGATAGTTATCAAAGAAATCACATGGTTGTTTATACTCAGCGCCGTCCTCAAGCGGATAAAGACATAAAAGTTTTTTCATAGGCAAGGTTAATAAGCTTGAATAGGTTGAAATTACAGAGAATGCACACAGCAAATATGCATAAATCCAGAGAAAACACGTGCTGGATGGAATTGCTACAAAAAACATGTGTTGAATGGGAATACCAGTGAAGGGCCAGTAAGAATGTCACACACAGACAAAGAAAGAGAGAGAGAAATTTGAGTAGGATGTCTGGCTTTCAAACCATATTAATCAACAAATTGAGGTCGGTAAGGTCCACTAAAATAATTGTACTCAACACTTCAGAATTCAATTAAAGAACGTTAGTCACATGTCTGATTTTGAAACCATGATATTCAATGCAATGAGATGAATTGGGTTGATCAGGTCCACTTAAATATATTATATTTGTTAGAGTTATGTTTAAATTATTATTATAGAGTCTTATTAAATAGTAGTGGCTTATTTGATTGCTGGATAATTGTTTATGTTAAGTATCTAATGAATCCTATATATATGTATTCCTTGGTCATTAATCAAATAACACATCATTATTTTTCCTGCTAATCTTCACATGGTACCAGAACATAGATTTTAGGGATCCATCAAAGAAAACAACAACAAAAAAAGGAAATAAAAGAGAAAAGAAAGAAGCACGCACAACTACCGCAAGTCCCTACCCGTAAGTGTCGCAATCGTCAAGCCCTTCATTGGCAACCTCATTGAAGTATCGGATTAGCATGTTTTAGGCCACCGAAGTAGTTTACTGCAGTGATTATGCATGGACATGTGTTGTCCACATTTGTATGCAACCTTTAAAACGTCAAATGTGTGTTTTTGGGTGGCTTGAGCCGTCGAATCGTCATTGTGTGTGCCTGAAAGGTGTTTGTGTCATGTTCGAGTTATGGTTTCTCTACGAACATCGTAGTTTGTGATGGATTAGACTTTATTTATGTGTTTAAGGGGTGAAAGATGATCTCCCGCAAGTCAATAATCAAGAATCTTAGTGGCACATCAGTGAAACTAAATGAGAAGAACTAATTATTGTGGACATCAAGTTTTGACCCATTTATTGCTACCAATCAGAAGCTTGAGCACCTTGCTCAGTCGCCTCTAATGCTAAAGATGCAACATACGAGGATTGATACGCTAATGATGTTGCCATTAGTCAATCTCATGAAACCTAGTGTTGCCCACAACATTATAATGCTTCGCCAACAAAGAATATTTAAGACACCTTAAAGACTATATATGGACATAAGAAAAATATTTCCAAGGTATTTAAAGTATATAAGCAATTATTTACACTTAAATAAGGAAATAGATTAGTGCAAGATCACTATATCACTCTATAAGTTCTTTTAGACGAACTTGATGTTTACCAACTGCTGACAACTCACATCTACTACTCTAGTGTCAGATCAACCAACTATGACAGCTTCTCGAGATTGTGGTCATAGCCTTGCCAAAGGGAGAGAACGTGGTGGTGAACGTACAAACAGTGGAGGACAATCACGTTGTTAGCATTGTAAGCTAACTAGACACAGATCAAATAGATGTTGGGACAAATTTGACAAATCATAATAGACTAATGCTACTACAAAGACAACTCTCGCTACGCTTATTTATAAGTAAGACCGACCACGAATGATTCCTACAGCTTCATGCCACTAACACCACTGCCATTACTTCACATGCTACCACTTCATGTACGAAGAGCACACTTGCCTCTCGAGACAGTTTTTGAATTATAGACTCGAGAACTTCTTCTCATATGTAAGGTACAGGTAACTTTCTTACCTCTCTCTAATTATCTCTTCTCATATTAGACTTCAAAAAATGCTTTATGTACATGACTTTTCTGTTAATCTTTTATCTATTAATGTTATTATTGAACAATTGCTTTATTATATGATCTTCTCTTTCACTACACATTTCAAAATTTATAGATAAGGAAATTGGTTTTGACCATCAGTGGAGACATAACGTGTACCTGTTAGTCTGTGATGAGATACCTTGAGGACTTACATATTTGGCATTTACATAGTTGGCATTTACATCTAAACCTTCTATTTTGTGACACTATTGGCTTAATCACCCATCTCATAAGAAGCTACAATAGACATTGTTTTAGATTTCAGTATCATCTTTTGTTTGTAAGTCGTGTCAATTAGGTAAACACCATTATACTACCTTTCAACGTATCTGTCTTGTGTCTAGTCAAAATCAGTATCAATTAGTCCATTGCGATATTTAAGATCCAGCTAGAATTTCGTCTATAGGTATTATATTGATTTTATAAATAATTATTCTCATACATCATAAGTCTACCTCTAGAAGGATCGTAATCATATTCTTGATGTGATTAAAATTTTTTCAATGAAATTATAAATTCAATGTTTCGTTACACCAAAATATTTACACATTAATAAGACTCAAGAATTTATTCAATCAGGGATTGAATCATATTATGCATCATTGGAGATTATCCATTAAGCTACTTATCGTTATAATTTTCAATAAAATAATTTAACTGAATGTAAACACAAACACATTGTGGACGTCATCAGCACCATTATATTGCAAATGAAAGTTTCAACATTCTTGTGATCTTATGTTATTCTTATAGTGTCTTATTTGATAAATAGAATGTCCTCCACTCCTTTGAGTGGTAAGATTCTTCTCCGACGTCTTCATCCATATACGAAAATATTCTCAATACCACCTAAAGTTTTTGGTTGTATTGTTTTTGTTCAAGACACAAGTCCTAGTCTTGACAAACTGTCCATTCATTCTATTAAGTGTGTTTGTGGAGTACTCTTGGACTCAACGAGGAGATCGTTGCTTTCGTCCTCCTACCAGCGTTATTTTGTGTATATTGATATCATTTTTCTTGAATCTCAATTTTATTTTGAGTCCATATGTTTTAATATTGAAAGTCTTCCTCTACCATCTCCTGTTGTGCCACCAACAGATGGAAATGTGTA
Source organism: Posidonia australis (assembly GCA_024699735.1). Classification (NCBI taxonomy): domain Eukaryota; kingdom Viridiplantae; phylum Streptophyta; class Magnoliopsida; order Alismatales; family Posidoniaceae; genus Posidonia; species Posidonia australis. The sequence continues at coordinate 16,542 of JAMKQA010005323.1, forward strand.
GAAAATGACTTGAATATGCTCTGATAAAAAAAAAAAATCAGTATTAATGCCCTGTTCTCAGTCGCGGGATTTCACCTGCACCCCCTGCTCGCGAAAGGAAGTCTCCGCATCTGCCTCGAACCGCGCGCCTCTCCCCAGCCGCCGCACCTACTCCGATGGGTCGAGGAAGGGAACCGCACCTCTTCTCTAGCCGCCACGTCTTATCTGCGCAAGGAACCGCACACGCCTTCTCCCCTGCCGTCGCGACTACCCCAAACCGCGCGCCTCTCCCCAGTCGCCGCGCCTGCTCCAATGGGTTGCGGAAGGGAACCACACCTCTTCTCTAGCCGCCGCGTCTGATCTGCGCAGGGAATCGTGCACGCGCGCTTCTCCCCTGCCGTCGCGCCTGCTCTGAGCCGCGCTTTTCTTCCCCTACCGTCGCGCCTGCTCGCGGGATACTTGGACGCAGGGATCCGACGAGCTCTCCGTTTGTTCGTGCCTTCTCCTCATCAGTCACGTCCGTTCCGCGCGTGGATGCATCCGCGCATCCGCACCTATTCTCCCTCATCCACTGCTATATAAGGAGGAGGCAGGGTCTGTGTTTCGATATAGCAAATACAGAGAAATTGATTCCTTCTGTTCTCTGTCTTTGAGGTTTCATATCATCTGGTCTGAGTTGTATTCCAGTAAAGTTTCTGTGAGTACGAGCTGTACAAGAGTTGTACTCTTGGTCTGAGTTGTAATCCTCTGAAGAATAGTGAAACCTATCTGCCCTGTGGACGTAGCCTTTATTTAGGTGAACCACGTAAATTTACGTATTTGTTTTATTTCTGTTCTTCATTTCATTTCATTTTCTTGTTTAACTAATCCTTAAACTTAACAAAATGAATCAATGATTAAGGAACAAAAGAAGCAATGTCTTTTACAGGTATATTGTCATCGTCAGTAAGTATAACAACTTTAGTAGAATTATCCTTGACCTTAGATGCAAATCAATTCAATTCTATCCTTGACCTCCTTTGTTGTACTACGAAAAAGTAACTATCTTGCACACTTCATCTTATTTCAAATTTTATTTTATATAATCATCTTAGTCCCTCCTTTTGTAGCCTTACCTTATCCATTTCCTCTGAGTCTGTTCCGAGAACTACCAGGAGACCCTTCTCATGCCACATTAGAAGACAACTATGAATGAAGAAATATTAACATTAATGTCAGATGACACATGGGAATTGCTAACGCATCCTGTAAGAACAAACATAATCACATGTAGATGGGTGTACATTATACAGCATAAGTTAGATGGATCAATTGACAAATATAAAGTTCGCCTTATTGCTCATAATTTTACTTAAACATATGGGATTAATTATGCAGAGACCTTCTCCAAGATATGTTACTCATAGAAAAGATAAAGTATGTTGTCTGAAGAAGACCATCTATGACCTTAAGCAAAATTCACAGGTATGGTTTGAAAAGTTCAAGAAAGTTGTCGTACAAGACGGTTTTCAAAGACGTGTTATTGATCATTTAATCTTCTATAGGAAGATTACCAATGACAATGTAATTCTCACAGTTTATGTTGATGATATATTACTGATGGGTAATGACTTTGCATACATTAGTGAGACCAAGAAGAACCTTAAGACACATTTTGTCACTAAGACTATAGACAGACTACGATTTTTTCTAAGCATTGAGTTTACATATGATAAAAGAATAATGACATTGTCTTAGAAAGTATGCACTGGATCTTCTTCAAGAAACAGAACTCTTAGACTGCATGCTTGAGAAAATTCCCATAAAGCAAAGTCCCACAATTTGGGGTAGTTCTTCAAAGGTGCTTGAGGATTTGGACAATACACACGTTCGATTAAGAAGCTGATATACTTGATTGTTAACTATCCAGATATAACATTTGCAGTCAATTTTCTCAATTAGTTTATGCATGAGCCTAGTATGGTCCACTGATATGGAGCCTTACGCGTGTTAGCTTACATTAAAGGTGTGAAGAACAATCACCTAAAGATCGAAACCTATTCTGACTCTAGATACGTAAAAAATAAAGAAGATAGAAAATCCACTTCAACTTCTGTACGTATGTTGAAGGCTATGAGAATGAAGGAAAAGAAAAGATTATATTACATTAGAGTATATAATTACATATATATAGGGTTTATCAAATAAATGGATATCCAATAACCTATATGACCAAAACAAGTGAAACTACATAATAAGACTCCTCTAACACTCCCCCTCAAGTTGGAACATATATATCTATCATGCCTAGTTTGATACACAAGGAGTCAAAAAACCCTACACTCAATTCTTTGGTGAAAATATCAACTCACTGCAATTAAGTGTAGGGTGTTGAAATTATTCCTCGCATCACCATGTTTCTAATATAATGACAGTCAACTTCAATATGTTTTGTGCATTCATAAAAGCTGAAATTGTTGACAATAAACATAACTACTTAATCATCACAATGCATAAGAGTAGGTGTCTTAATAGTGAAACCAAGCTCTGACAGGAGTAATCTAATCTACATCACCTCGCAGACCGTCTATGTCATGGACCTGTACTCTGCTTTTGCATTAAACCTGGATGCTACATTTTGCTTCTTACTATGCCAGGTAATAAGATTTTCTCATACATATATACAAAAGCCCGATGTAGACTTTTTATCTTCTCTGTCTCCAACATACCCTGGATAAAAATATACTTCTATCTTCAGATGCCCACTCCTATATATCAAACCCTTTCTAGGTGCACCTTTTACATTTGCAAGAACCCATAAAACCCCATCCCAATATACTCTTCTAGGTTCATACATGATCTAACTCAGTAGACTAACTACATATGAAATGTCTAGCCGCATCACTGTCAAATATATGAGTTTCCCGATCAATCATTTGTACTAATCGGAATCTTGTAATAACTCTGAAGTAATGTCCCAGAAGGATGGTATTTGCTCAATAAAAGTACTTTCTGACTTACACCCTAAGAATCTCATCTCCTGAAGAAGGTCTACAACATACTTTCTCTGTGACAATGCCATCTTCTCTTTTCCATAGGTACACTCAATCCCAAGGAAGTACCACGACTTGCCTATATCCTTAGTGACAAAGTACACCCTAAGGTATTCCTTTATCGGCCTAATGCTTGTTGTATAACTGCCAATTACCAATATATTATCAACATAAACTACGAGTAATATACACTCATTTGTAGTCCAATAAAATACAAAATGATCAACAACATATTTCTAGAAGCCTCCTATCATAACCATTTGATTGAAATTTTCAAATCTAGCTCTGGAATTTTGTTTAATCCATAAATAGCCTTTTTCAACTTACATACTCTATCCTCCTCCTGAATAACATACTTTGAAGGTTGTTCGATAAACATAGCGTCAATTAGATCAACATATAAGAAGACATTTTTCATATCTAATGGGCACAACTCCTGTGAATTATTAATAATAGCAGACAACAATATTCTAATGAAATTGAGACATGCAACAGATGAGAAAGTTTGTGCATAGTCGACGCCATAAGTCTGAGTAAAGTCTCGAACAACCAGTCTAACTTTATACGTATCAACTGTGCCATCTACTTTATACTCACAATATACATCCATCGGTAAGTGACTATGGTAGCTCCAACAGGACAGGTCACTAACTTCCAAGTGTCACGAGCTCATAATGCCGCTATTTTCTCATCCATAACTGCCTTCCATGTAGGATGTAGCAGTGCTTCCTGATAATTCCTGGGAATTAACTTAGATGAAATAAACAAGACAAAACACGAAAAATAGAGAGAAGAGAATCATAAGAGACAAAATTTGAAATAAGATGAGCTATGGAAAAACGGATACCCTTATAAGTGTAATTAAGAAATCATAATCTGTTGGAGATAAATTTGCAATTGCAAAGGCAAATGGTTCTGTCGTTAAAGGCAAATTTATCTTCTGGCAGCGACAATACACTTGTAAAGGAAAAGGCACCTCCTTATTAGCAGAGATATCTTAAAGATCACCTATAGAAGGAAAGTCAATAAAACAAATAAGAGGAAGACACTCAACATCAAGTGTGGCACCATTACACCATCTTTTTGACTTAAAGAATATGACATCGGCAGATACAAGATACCTTTATGTAAGAGGATGAAAACACCGATAGTCCCTTTAAGTACGAGAATAACCAACAAACATGCACGTGACTGACCTAAGGGATGATTTATCAAGTCCAGGGGAAAGGAAAGAGATCCTGAACAAAAGCAAAACACCTAAAAACCTTTGATAATGAAAAAAACAACTCTGTGTCTGGTCGAAGACGCCTAATAGGAATCTCACCTCCTAATGGCCTAAAAGGCATTATATTATCGAAATATATAACCGTAAGAACAACACCAGACCAAATAAACTTTAGAACATTCATATGTAACATGATAATGTGTGTGACATTTAAAATATGCCTGTGTTTACACTCAACAACCCTATTTTATTGGGAAATGTGAGAACAAGTAGTCCAATGTATAATTCCTAAATATGCACAATAACACTAAACACTGGATTAAACAAATTCATGAACATTATCTGTGCATAAGTATTTTGGAGTAACATCAAACTAGTTCTTTATTTATGTAATAAATGTTTTGAGGACATCAAACATATGACTACAATCCTTAAGCAAATATACTCATGACACCTATGAGAAATCATCAATAAAAACAATATAATAACGATGACTAAATACAAACAAGACTCATTAAATCCTAGATATCAAAATGAATTAACTCAAACAAATTTTAGCTAGACACAAGATTCCAACGCCTAAAAGAAGCACGATGGTGCTTGCCTAATTGACACGACTCACAATCAAATGAAAAGACAGAAACCTATGACAAGGCTTGTTGTAACTTCTAATGTGATGGATGACCTAACATGTGATACTGCAAGACAAAAGACTCAGTTGTAAACGCCACAAATGTAAATCCTCGAGGTATATTATCACAAGCTAGAATGTACACACCATTGCCTTATTCACAATCTAAACTAATTCTGTTTTCCATCCATAAATCTTAAAATGTATAGTTAAATGAAAAAAAAAGTCCCACAACAAAGTAATTATTTCATAATGATACTAATGGAAACAAGATTAACAAGAAAATCAAATATATAGAAGACATTTTCAAGTGAAAGTTGAGCAAAGACTTGCATAGCCCCTTCTCTACTGGCCGGACAAGAACGACCATTAGTGATGACCACTGAACGGATATCAGAATAATGAAACAAGTGTAAAAAGATTATTTGTATCTAACATATGGAAAAAGACACCTGACTCAATGATTTAAGAGATATCCCTGAAAGTCCAGAAGCCACTAGTACTTAAAGAAGTAGCGTAAGAAGCAGTGATAGCGGAGTCAATGACCTTTAGTTGTAGGAGCTGTTCATAATTAGCCTAAAAAATGAAGATCGTCTACTCCTCACTAGTGGAAGTAGTAGGTGATGACTCAATGACAATAATTACTATCTGAGGGCAACCAATGACATCCTAACATCTGTGGTGTCCTATCCGTCTACAGTGTGAACATCGTGGACGTCCTTCAATGTATTCACGTCCATGACCCCCTCCTCGGGAGTTACCATGTCCTCGACCTCGTGTAACTGTCATAATTGACTAATTGAACACTGAAGTAGGTGAGGCTATGGAAATCCAGAGGATTCTGGCAAACGTAGTTTATAAATCAAGGACACTATGGATACCGAGAATTTATCATTAAATCTGAGAACTAAGATCTAAATAAAGCAACAGCTAGTTCTTCTCTGTACTGTCTTATTTGAGTGATATGTCCAATTAAGGATTGATAAACCTCAAGCTCATCGAGCAAGACTCGTAGAAGTACCAAGTGCTCCAGAACTAAATAATCATCCTGACGTAAGGTGAATAATTGCTCATGTAGTTCGAAAATCCTAGATATATTTTTCTCATAACTGTATGTGAAGCATAACGCATCCTAAATCATTTTTATCGGGTGCAACATCATGACACCCCACGCAACAATGGATTCCATACTGTTCACCAACCAAGACACTATTACAGAGTTATCAACGTACCAATCCTCATATGTAGCATCTTTGTTGTCGGGTAGTGGCTTTGTAAGATGCCCCAACGTGCAATGTATTGCAATAAGCATTTCAGAACTCTGCGTTAACAAAAAATAATTTTTACCATTAAGTTTCTGAAATGTTCCATTAATATTTTTTAACAAAGATTCGCAAGAAGCCATGAGCAAACACAACCAATCAAACTAATATGGACAAAATAATGCCAACAAAGGTAGCTAAACTACTACACCAACACATGTAGACGTGGCAGGTCTACACAATGGAGACTATTTGAATTTATTGATCGTCTACGACCTGAATATGAACAACGATGTGACAACCAACATCACTGCTCAAACGAGGAGAGGAATAGACTGAAGGTGCTGATCAGAAGCCCTAAACGGATCAACACTTCAAGTGATGACCCTCACAGGGGCTGCTGATGTTGCCAAAACAGTCCTAGATGGGTGAAGGGTGCTGGCCAAGTGCCCTATTGGGCCTGGAATAGCTGATCGATTGTCTTGATGGGCCTAAAACCTCCGACAGAGTTGTAGGGAGGGATTGTCGATGTCGGTGTGTTGTGTAGGAGGGTCTGCTGGCACTAACGACTAACCTAGTAGGGACTAAGAAGGTCGGCAAGGTGTCCTAGGTGGTCGAAAGGGTTGAACGACATTGGAAGGGGTAGGGAGGGAAGGTGGTGGTCGACAACTAAGGTTAAAAAGCAGATTAGGTTTTAAACCTAGAGCTCTGATACCATATGAGAACAAAGGAAAAGAAAGGATTGTATTACATGAGGGTATGTGATTACATATATATATAGTTTATACAAATGGATATCCAATAATCCATATAACCAAGACAAGTTAAACTACATAACATAACTCCTCTAACAAAGACAATTTAGTTACTTAACAAAACAAGAAGCAAAATATTGTATCCAGATCTAGTGTCAAAGCAAATACAGATTTATGGCCCAAACTGTTGAGAAAAAGACTTCCCTACAAAATCTAGAGGAAAAGCAAGGAAAAAGAAAGACAAGCATATACACAGAAAATCAAGAATTTATGTGATTCAACAAATTACCTACATCCACGATCGTATTAGAGTTTCTATTCTTCTTTTTCTCGTGATACATGTTACAAAAGACTGACTCTTTTTATATAGAAGAGATCTAAGACACCAGAGTACGGAAAATTACATATATAGCATTGAAAAAAACCAATATCAGAGTCATTGGGTCGTGAGGAAAAGTGGAAGCGATGATAGAAGACGACAAGGTCAAAATCGAAAAGTTTGATGGCAAAGACTTTGTTTTCTAGAAGATGCAAATAGAGGACTATCTCTACCGGAAGAAGTTGTACAAACTGCTATTAGGAAAGAAACCAGAAACTATGGAAAAGGAAGCTTGGAATCTGTTAGATCGCAGACACTAGGTGTGGTTAGATTGATGTTGACCAAGAACGTAACGTTCTACATCGTCAAAGAGAAGACCACACTAAATCTGATGAAGACGTTGTCAGATATGTATGAGAAGCCATCAACCTCGAATAAGGTACATTTGATGCGTCGTTTATTTAATCTTAAGATGTCAAAAGGAGAGTACGTTGTAGATCACACCAATGAGTTCAGCGTGATCATAACTCAATTGAATTCGGTGGAAATCACGTTCGAGGATGAGATCAGGGTACTAATTTTGTTGTCATCGCGACCGAAAAGTTGGTAAGTTGAGTGACATCCAAGACATGATTCTAAGCGAAGACATTCGCAGGAAGGAATGTAGAAAACCTTGAAGATTTGCTTTAAGCATAGAAAGTAGAGGAAGGAGTCAAAACTGTAGTCAAAATCAAACCCATGGCAGATTTAAGTCCAAAGAGAAAGGTAAGAATCGCAAAAACATCGTCTACTAGAACTACGAGAAGAAAGATCACTTCAACAGTCAGTGCAAGACATCGAAGAAAAATAAGAAGAATTCAGTCAAAAGATGATGATTCTGCAAACTCAACTAATGAAGACATTGTTGATGTCCTAGTTTGCTATGATGACAGTCCTATTAAGTCGTGGATTATGGACTCAGGTGCATCTTTTCACTCTACCAACCGCAGGGATTTGCTACATAACTATATTGCAATAAAAAATACAAGACTCTATCTTACTGATAATAGTTGTCTTGATATCATAGGCAAGGTGAAGTTCACACAAAAACTGAAAATGGACTATGGAAACCAAAAGAAGTCAAACATGTTCTACATCTTATGAGAAACTTGATATCCATATGTCAAATTGACGATAAAGGATACACAACAGTATTTGAAGGAGGACAATAGAAAATAGTTAATGGTGCTATGATTGTCGCACAAGACAAGAAAGTAGAAACACTATACTCAACACCAAGTCAGAAGGATACCATTGCAGTTGCAGATTGCTCAGTTGACTCAAAACTGTGGCATAGGAGGCTTTGGCACATAAGTGAAAAGAGAATGAAGCTATTGACATCAAAAGGAAAAATACTACATCTAAAATCAATGGATCTAGGCCTTTGTGAGGACTACATCTATAACAAACAGAAGAGTCTGTAAGAATGTCAAAGACAGAAAAACTAGAGTTAGTTTATACTAATGTGAGCACAAATACGTGACAAAGTTGTGTTAAAGGATATCAACGAAGATGATATTGCTTAAAGAGTTCAAGAGAATCCAGAAAATAATGAAAAACACCCAATCATCTACTCCTATATCACATGTGAGAAGATCTACGACAGTATCTAGACCTACACAACGTTTCTCACTGTCATTACACTATTTACTGTTGACAGATGGTGGAGAGCCAGAGTACTACAATGAAGCAGTACAAACAGAAGATTCTGTTAAGTGGGAGTTAGCCATGAAAGATGATATGAACTCTCTAGAGAAAAACAGAACATAGGTGTTAACTCACCTATAAGAAGGAAAGAAAGCCTTACAGAACAAATGGATGTATCGAATTAAAGAAGAACCTGATGGCTCCAAAAGATACAAGGTAAAATTGGTCGTAAAGGACTTTCAACAATTGAGAGGCATTGACCACACAGAGGTATTCTCTCCAGTAGTCAACATGACCACAATAAGATTGGTACTCAGTATTATTGCTGCAGAAAACTTGCATCTAGAGCAGCTAGAGCCTTTTTGCATGAAGACTTGGAGGAAGATATCTACATGCAACAAGTTGAAAACTTCAAAGTTCCTAGTAAAGAAAAACTTGTATGTAAATTGCAAAATAGTCTTTATGACTTGAAGTGGGCTCTTAGGCAATGGTACAAGAAATATGATAGCTTCATATGTGACATTGGTTTCACAAGATGTGAAATAGACTTTTATTGCTATTTCAAGAGTTTTGATGACTATTATATTATCTTGCTACTGTATGTAGATGATATGCTTGTTGTAGAATCTAATATGAGGAAAATCAACAAGTTGAAGTGTCAGATGTCAAAGGAATTTGACATGAAAGACTTCGATGAAACAAAGCAGATCCTTGGAATGAGAATCATTAGAGACAGATACGAAGGAACTCTAATATTGTCCCAAGAGAAGTACATTAAGAGGATGCTAAACAGGTTTAATCTCAATGATGAAAAGCCTAGAGACACTCTCTTGGGAATCCAGTTCAAACTGTCTAAGGAGCAATCACCAAAGATAGAAGAAAATCAAAAGTACATGTCCAAAATACCATATGCTTCTACAATTAGAAGCATGATGTATATTATAGTATGTACCAAACCTAACATATAACTCATGTAGTGGGAGTTGTAAGCAAATTCATGTCAAATCCAAGAAAAGAATATTGGAAAGCTGTAAAATGATTCTTACGATATTTGAAAGGCTCCTCAAGTGTGGGACTCTGCTTTAGAAAGAATAATGTGATTTTACAGGACTTCTATGATGCAGATTTGAGTGATAACTTATATGGAAGAAAGAGCACCACTGGTTATATCTTTACCCTAGGAGATACAAGAGTCAGTTGGATGTTAAGACTACAAAAAAGTATTTCCCTCTCAACCACTGAAGCAGAATATATGACAATCTCATAAACTACCAAAGAAATGATTTGGTTGAAGAACTTTCTAAAGGAGTTGGGAAAGAAACAACACAACAGTACACTTTTCAATAATAGTGAGAGTGCCATCTATCTTGCAATGAATCCAATTTTTCATGTTAAGACAAGCACATCCAGTTGAGATATCATCGCATTCGTGGATTGATTGAGGATGGGACCTTGACATTGAAGAAGATACATGACGTAGAGAATCCATCAGACATGCTAACAAAGAATGTAAACACTCAGAAACTGAGGCTATGTATTGGCCTTAGTTAGTCTCCAAGGTACTTGTAAAAAAATTTCAATGTTATATATGTAATTTCCTGTACTCTAGTGTCTTAGATCTCTTCTATATAAAAGAGAGTAATCTTCTGTAACATGTATCTTAAAAAAAAGAAGAATAAGAATCCTAATGTGGCCGTAGACGTAAGCAATTTGTCGAACCATGTAAATTCCTGATTTTTTGTATATGTTTTTGTCTTTCTTCTTCCTTGTTTTTCCTCTAGATTCTGTAACAAAGTCCTTTTCCCAACACAAACTACATGTGAAATGATGTGGAATAGGTCTCTTATTATGGAACTTGATTTCTCTATGGAGACTTCTATAACTACGTATTGTAATAATCAAGCTGTCATCTTCATCGTCAATAATCCCATCTTCTACAAGCATACGAAACACATCAAGGTAGATTACCACTATGTACGGGATATAATGATGAAAAGTGTTATTTTTACACCACACTCAGTCTTCAAATCAATTAACTGACATTTTCACTAAATGTTTGGGTATTGAGATTTTTGAGACTATGTATCAAATTGAGCATGATTGATATATATGCTCCAGTTTAAGAGAGTGTGTTAGAATTATGTTTCTATTATTATTATTATTATTATTATTAGTAGTAGATAGTAGTAGCTTATTAGGTTTTTGAATATTCGTTTATGTTGGGTAACTAAAAAATCCTATATATATATGTACTCTTTGGTCATTAATCAAATAACACATCATTATTTTTCCCCCTAATCTTAACAATATTCAACACTACAGAATTCAGTTAGAATTTCAAAATAGGGTGTTCAGTCATCTAGTTACAATGACTTCTGAATGTTTGTTCTGATGACTTCTGATTGACGAAGAGAGTAAACCTATTATGCAAATGGCATCAAAACGAATAGCTTTTGAATAACATGTAATCAACCAAATGTAGGAATAAACAAACTGTGGAAGAGTCTACTTCCTTTTTGCTAATATCAATTTTTCTTAAGCTGCCTTACTGTCAGTTACAGTTACTGGAAATAAAGTGCAAAGAAATCATAATCAAACCTCTGGGACTGGTCCTCCCTCTTCGGAACCCTTCTCGTTTCCAAGTAGACTCCTCCTTTTGTCAACTTTTGACTTGGGAAGATATTTCACAATGGCTGAAAATAGACGGAGCAATAACTTTAGTTGAAAATAGAGGGGAAAAATCATATCTGATAGATTAAGAATATCATGTATGGATGAGGCTCAACTTACGATTAGTCCTGCCAAAGGCAGAAAATGGCTGGTATTCAGGGTCACTAGGGTCCGGAGGGTAGCCAGAGCGGGCAAAGAAAACATGAGCATAAAGGCTCCCATTGTGTTTCACAGCCTGGGAGAATTTGAGCAAAGACATTGATAACAGGTCATGTATCCCAGTTTCCTGGACCATAAAGCCTGTATAAAACCCAAAAAAAAAGAAAAGAAAAATCTGGACCAAAGCACCTCTGATGGATAATATTTCAAAGTTCGAGACCTGCTACTGGACAGTCCCCAAACTGCATATGGAACATTAGTTTCATGCCAAACAAGCGCACTCTCGTCGGTAAAATCAGTGAAGTGCTCTTTCTCGGATAGGTAAAGCCACATGTCCTGGTCCATTGCAGAATCAATTTAGACATACAAGTAACACCTTAAAAAACTAATCGACAAAATAACGTCCATAGATTACTATGTTACAGGGCCCAAATTCAGTGAAATTAATGCAAACATGCACAAGCATGCACACACACTTGGATTTAGCCAGATTAAGTATAACTTTCATTATAGATGGTACACAGTTGACAATTATTGTTGAAGGGATAACTTAAGTATGAAATTCATATAAAAAGGGAAGCTCGCTCGTCCGCATAAGAATGTAAAACTTGAAACATTACGAAAACGAGATATAACAAACAAATAAACATGCAACAACAAACAAAAAAACGCGTAAAATGAATTCCAACAACCTTCTCCTCACTACTACGGGTCTGCTACCATCCAAGGACTACCCGAAATCACGTAACCAACCACCTAATGAAACTCACCATGGACATTTCATGATCATTGTTGGAAGGGACGATTCAAGTACGCAACACATAAAGAAAACAGAACCTCACTCGTCATCAGCCTAAAAAAATAACCAATAAAAATTTACAACAACGCCATATGAAAAACGTGTGCACGTAGCAAACAAAACTGTGAACTTGAGGACAAAAAAACAGGAACCAAATCCAACAATTTTGGATCAAGACAGTCGAGCAGCAGAAAAAACAGTGCTAGGATCTACCGACCAGCGGCTCCCCCTTCCGGAAGATGTTGGACATGAGTTGGGACGGATCCGTGGGGGGGCTCTTGGGGCCGAAGAACTTCATGGCGAAGTACCAGAAAGCCGCCATCCGTATGATCCCCGTTATCGCCTGCGCGAACCCCCCTCCTTGCTGCTGCTGCTGCCTCCCGCCTTGCGGCGGTGCCCGCCCCTCCGCCGCCGGCTCCGCCATGGGAGAAGAACGCTACCCTTCGTGTCCGGTGATCAAGATTCAAGTGGGAAGGGGGAAGCGGAGGAGTGAGATTTCGATGGTGGGAATTGGCTTTTTGTCGTGGTGGCGGTTTTGGGCCGGATCCCGTGGATGGATAAGTGGAGCTATGAGGCCGTGTTTGGGATCTTCACCGTTGGATGAGATGTGGACGGATAGGAATTGTTTGGGTTGTGTTTGAGATGTCGAGATATTTCATCCATGCATAGAGAGTTTATTCGTCGCGAATTTCCGGTGACAGATCATGAATGGATGGGGCGAAAATTCATGGACTAAATAAGTGGACATTTCACTTTAGATTTTTACTCCAAAGTCTTAAGTAAGTGGACAAGCTGGATCAACGCTAGCCTTTGCTAGGCTCAAGGGTCAAGCCTGGCCCACTAACCTAGGTTCAGTTGAGCCTGGTTGTTGAAACGGCTGGCCCATAAAAAAAATTAATCTTCTACTTCTTCTTCTTCCATTACTACTATAAATATCTCTTCCATTACTTCTCTTGTTTTCGCATAAATCTTTACTCATTTTTCTATTCTCTATTATAAGTCTGCAACACTCTCAATTCTATCACTCTCTCAAACTTCATCAAATTCTCAAGTTAATTCTCAAGTTTGGTTTTTATTGATGAAAATAAATAGATTTTTTTGTAAAATTTTTAATTTATATTAATGTAATAATTGTAAATGTAAAAATATAAAATATTGAATATCTTATGTATTTTTCAAGTTTTTTAATATTTATATTAAATATTTAAAAATAAATCCTTTTTAAAAAATAGACTAACCCAAGGAATCAGATTGACCCAACCCAACCCATCCAATCTATGTCCTAACCTTTGTTGTGAGCCCTAGACTATGTTGAGCCAGACGTTTTAAAAAACCAGTCTGGCTCGACAAGGCCATAGAATTTACATGGCAAGTCAAGACCTTAAATACCATTTAGCTTAAGGATATATACTGAGAGTATGACTAAGTGTTACTCTCTCATTATATAGTGAATTAAAAAATGACATGTCATTAGACTTATAGTTGCTTAATTATCATATAACTTTTGAATATCCATTAAATTCAATGTAATTAATTGTATTCATATACAAATTATAAGAGTGAAATATAAACGTAAAATAATGGCATAAAGTCATGACCATTTAAGGTTCCATAAAAAGTTACCTCTATGTTTCTTTATCCCTATATTAGTTAGATTCATTTTTTTCCCTACTTTTATTTTATGTCACTGTTATTATTATTATTTTTTTATTTTTAATTGTGTAAAATATATTTTTAGTCTATTGTAAGTCATACCGAAAACATAGCATGCGACACACCAAATTAACATCCAATATAGCACAATATCTTTTCATCTTTTTTTTAATAAATATTTATATATAATATGTTATTTATTGGCACATCTCATATTCATAAAGTTAAATATTGCTTAAAGTATTAAACATTTGATATTCCATAAAAGTTATTTATATTTTTCGTTATCCTTGTATTATTTAGATTCGATTTTCCCACATTTTTTTACATCTCAAGTTTAAACATTTATAATATATCACAATATCCTTTCATCTTTGATTATAAAGATTTATAAATAATTTGTTAACACTATATCTCATATTCATAAAGTTAAATATTTCCTAAAATGTTGAATAACACCAAAAAGCTCCTCGTCTCCTCCTCCTCTGCCTCCTCCTTCCTCGTCCCCAATCATCTCTAACAACACCAAGAAGCTCCTCGTCTCTTTCCACCACCCCCCTCCCTTCTCTATTCCCCTTTCCTTCGTCCCCTCATTCCTTATTATCGACACCACCCACACCTCCTTTGCCCCTTCCTTCCTCCTTTACCTTCCTCAATATTATCCCATTTCATTGCATATCAATACACAAAAATGAAATAAATTTATTCTATATCATTTCAAAATTTGTTCTATTCCTATTTATTTTCATTTCAGCATACCAAACACTACCTAAGGCAACATAATGAGCTCGACAGTAGAACATCTCGAGTCATCAACCTTAAATAGGTTCCATGGGTCCTTGACTCGTATCCTAACCCATACCTTCAACAAATCACAGTAGGCCCAAAACCCATTCACAATGAGGGCCCATCAGCCTTTTGGTTTGACGGATTGCACACTCCATCTGGCCCTATCCTTCTACAAACCATATCAGGCCGAGATGGGCCCTAATACATGGGCTTAAGCTTGGACGAGCTAAGATACAACCCAACCGAGCTAGTCTAGTCTCTCTGAGATATTTGAAAAATATGTTTAAAATGATAATAGAGATGCATCTCATAATCACTGCAAAATATTCAACAAAGAGTAATAAAGCACACGTAAAAGGATTTCCCTCAGATAATAATAGCTTATGTTCCATCTTAAGAGGTCAATGACACGATGATGCCAGTGCTTAGCCGATGCAAAGCTGTCAAAGCACCTGCGTTATGTCTAAACTCGCCCAGATGACATGCTGAGTCCTACGGGACCTTCAAACCATGGATGGTGGACAACCAACAATAAACACATTGCAAATTATGCACCTCAGATCTAGACAAGCACGTGGGTTTGAGTCTCACACATGCTCTCCAAAACAAACTTCCGCCTGCCGTCATTTCATTCCAGCCCAAACTGCAATTGATTATTTAATTGCACGATGAGGTTCGCACCATGCCGACCTTGGGAAAGAACCAACCGATTCGAGGGATGGGTTCAGATTTTGTTTCCACCCATGCCACATATTCTAACTCGGTTCAAATCTTTCTACCGCCAGCCCATGGGAATGACTTGGGCCCAGATCCAGTTGGTTTTACTAGCCTGTACGGCTGTTATCATCTTCGATAATATCATGTTTTCGGGGGAAAATCTAAGACGTCAACGACGACGTGCCAGTACTGGCTGCTCGTCTGCCGTTTGGAACCTTGGAATCAACTTGTCGCTTGACAGATCAAGAAAGCCACGGTCTTCAGGGTCAATGCATGGGTTTACTTACATATGAATTGCATTGAACAATGAGGACATGGGCTTCTTTGAAACATCGGCTTTATTATTACCCTTTTTTTTTTTTTATGACTCGCTTTCGTTAGTTATCTTCCAATCAATAATTGGTGGTGAGTGGAGGAATGAATCAGGCACGACTGGCTGTTTCGATCAGCCCAACGCCACCCACCAACCAACACTTGCCACCAGGCTCTGCAATACAATAGGAATCCTCATTTTTTAATCCACCACATGATTTTCCATTTTTGTTGTTGGTGGGGGGAAAAGTGTGGTGGGTGCTCTTGGGTCTTTGTAGGATAACTTTTTGAGGCAGTTTTTTTGGACTCACTCGAAAAGTTACTTATCTTTCTTTTAAAATTTTCTTCTACATTTGATACCCAAATTACAGTAATTCTTTCCCAATTATTAAGTTATATATATATATACACACACACACACGTTGTGTCATTCTAGAATAACTTAAATCTATATTCAACAAGGACAATTATTTCCGTCACATCACAAAATGGTAAAAAAACACTTCTATTCAACAATCATGAACGACTTCAATGATATTAAATATGCCACGGAATATTCAATGAGGACATGACTTGTTTCGCTTTCAAAAGATTATAATCCATGTTATTTTCAAAACAACCATCTTTCTTTCTTATAAGTGACTTTATTATAATCTGTGTTAAACTTTTAAAAAAACAACCCATGTAATTTTCAACGACAATGACACTAGATGCTATTTTCAAAACAATCAATTATCTTTCTACAAGTGATTTTAATATAGTCCATACTATACCTTTAAAACAAACATGTTATTTTCAATGAGCATTTCAAGAACCAACCAGCAATGATGAAGGATAGACAAAGCAATGAAGTTAATTGTGGACTCTTATCTCTAGTCACTGGCCTAAACACTAAGGACAAAGGCATTAGAGAGTACTCTCGAAACAACCATCTTAATCATAAGTGATTCTAATATAGTACGTGTTACACCTTCAAGATATGTAATCCATGTTAATTTCAACAACAGATACACTAGAGACTATTCTCGGAACGACCAGTTACTCTTTAGTATATGTTCTTTTCCTTTTCCATTATTTAAACTTGAATGTATTGTTTTAAAAGCAAGGAGATTAATTACATCTACTTGCTTGTAGAGTTCATCTGAGAATTAAGAGACGCGGAGTAGGCTTTATTTGGAAATTTCTTCAACAATAATTATTTCTTGGATGTACTTAAACTACTGACAGGAATTCGCGTACTGATATCTTCAACCTACGCTCAACATCTTATCATCTGAACAGTTCTCTCCCAACACCTTTTCTAATCGATGTGTATTTTGAGATTGGATAAAAGACAACAACTATTGTTCTTAATTTGAACCGTCCATATGCTGGTGTTTTTGTAGCTTTTATTTTGTCCATGGGCATGATATATTTTCCAATTAAGAAAGAAATAATATAGAATATTCCCAATGGGAGTGCACCTCCCACCCACAACTGCAGCAACAATCGCCATCAAAACAACGAAATGTTGCCACAATACTTCATTCTTCATCCTTTCTTTTTCCCCTAGCCAAGTTCCCTTTCTTTAACAAAAAGAGAGAGAGAGTAATATTTCATGGATGAAATGCACTTCAACGTTTTTTTACTTTTCTAAGAATTTAGGAAGAAGAACAAACACAATTCTACTCTATTTTCAAACCTCTACTACTTATTCAACATGAAGCGGCAAGGTAAATCTTTTATTTGGCTGCAAAGAATCGATGAAAAAAATCAAGAGGAGACGTGGTAGTCCTTTGAACTTTGACTTTGTTGACTTTCCTCAATAGAAGGTTGAGCTGTCCTTTTTTGTCTTTTCTCTGATCAATTTTGGTCCGAAGAAGGCGACTTCTTCCTCTCTGGCCTCAGCTAAGGATGTCACTTCGATTGGGGTTTCAGAGGTAGGGTCGGTTGGTTATTCCTGTGGAATGGACGTTGCTGCTTCTGTCGGAAGTTTCTCGATGGCTTGCTCACCAGGGATGCACAGTGTTGCCTTGTCCTTGGGGCCCAGATTATGTCTAAGGTCTGTGGAGGCTTCTGTGGTTTCGTCTGTGTAGGCCTTTGTTCTTCTTGCCCCTGAGCAGTGTCTAGACAATCAGAGGGTTAATCTCTTTATTAACCCTGAGGTAGGGGAGGTTAAGGAGAGCATTGCTGGGAGCCCGGGAGCGGAATGCGAGCTGGTCTTCGACAAATCTTTTTCTTTGGCGGTGGAGCCAAATGTGGCTTTTCCCTACATTCAGAATCTGTGTCGGTGCTGGAGGAAGATAGGGTTTCAGTAACGTCTGTAGATACGGGATTTTGGGAAAGTGGCTTTTCGTGTGTTGGTTTGTCACCTTTTGCCACTTCGTTTGTTTCCCTTTGCTTTATGTACAATTCTTCCACTCAATGGATGTCAGAATTGGTGTGATCACCACTCTCGATTCGTTTTCGTTGGCTCTCGAGACACCTTGGGGAGATGTTGTGGTTGCGAGTTCAGCTATCTTAAGACATCATCAACATCGCCTGAGGATGCCCGTGCTAGTGAGCTTCTTCTTATTCTTCTTCTCCTTGCAAAACAATATTAAAAATGCGAATTAATAGAGTGTAGTAACAAGGCTCAACAAAAATTAAAAATTAATAGCGAAATAAAGAAGAAAATACTTATTCAAGGGGTTTTATCCACCCGGTTGCAACTAACGATATGCCTAGCTACAATATGCAAAGTATGTGTGAAATGAAACATGCATGTGACATCTGGGCCTGATTATCCATTTTTAATTGTAAACCATGTAATTAATTGTAATATTGTATAAATGGTTTATTAACAAATAATCTGTTGTTTCTTAGATGTGTGAGCTAGTGGTTGGCCTTCTGTACACCTGCTTGTGATTTGGGACCAATGTGGAGTCCAATTTCAGGATGCACAGTCGCCTCAGATTGCATGCCTGTTCTTTCCTCTTTTCTTTCTTTCTTTTTCTCCTTCTCTCACTCACGAGTTCACCCCACCCCGTCTTCTTCCTCTTCTTCCTCCACCAGCTCGTGCCACTACCGACACTGGCCCGTGCCTCCCCATCTTCTCCGACTTGATGGGCGGCTGGCGCGACGCGAGAGGAGGAGGAGATAAAGAGAGGTGGAGGCGAGTGGAAAAGGAAGGACTGAGATGCGAGGGAGAAGAAGGAGAGGAAGAACGACGCGCTGTAGAGGAGGTGGTGGTTCGTGTGGTCCGCCGGTAGAGAAGACTTCGCCAGGGCGAGAAGAAACTCGCCGGTGAGTGAGGAAGATCGCCGGAGTATCAACTCGAGGCACGCGACCCTTTTCCTTCGCTCGTTTACATGCTTCCAGTAAATCATGTTAAATGCATGAAAATAGGGATAAATGCATGTAAAATCGTAGAAAAATAGTGGAATTGATGAGAATGAGCTGAATAGCATGAAAACATAGATATCATGTGGTTAGGATGGAATTTGGTAAGGATATACAAGATTTTGGGATGAAGGCTACAGTAGCCGTTTTTGAGTATCATCCCTTTGTGATTTTCTTGTGGATTGTGTAGTTAATGAAATCATGAATAGTTTGAGGGGTTTTGAAGTAGAATCAAGGGTCTACACTTCATGATTTATTGGTAATTTATGATATGTATTTGGGAGGTCCGATCGAGGCTCTCACTTTCGGGGATTTAGGTAATCGAAACAGGGGAATGCCCTGGTTGCGGGAGATTCGGTATGGCGAATTGAATTTGGTATACCGAAATGTTGACAAATTAAGCCAGGATCCCTGTTTCGGCATACCAAAATCATCCAGTTAACGGAAACAGGAAGTTTCGGTATACCAAAGATGTTCCGTATACCGAACTAGGGATTTTCGGTATACCGAACTTGAGTTTCGATCTGCCGATTTTGCCCTGGTCCTGATATATATAAATGAGATTATAAATGAAAAGAAAGGGGCTTTAAATGGACAATGAGCATGTGTTAATAATGTTTTTCCCATGTAAATGACATAGAGGAATACGGAACCCAAATGAGTGCATTTGGGAGTGGTTTTGGGTTTTAGACCCTATAAATGAATAAAATGGTTGATTGTGTATGGTTTCGGACATGTGTTAATAATGTTTTCCCCATGTAAATGACATGGAGGAATACGGAACCCAAATGAGTGCATTTGGGAGTGGTTTTGGGTTTTAGACCCTATAAATGAATAAAATGGTTGATTGTGTGTGGTTTCGGGCATGAGACCCAATTTATGATTTTTAAAGCATAGTTTTGTATGTATTGAGTTGGGACCCCAGAAGAGGGTCAGGTATTGCATGGAAACAGATCCCTGCAACGAAAAAGAATGAAATGGAAATGGTGTTGAAAAAGAAAAGCTTAAAGAGTTTTGAAAATGAAACACTAATAATGTGTTAAGAAACCACGGGGGTTGGTGTCGACAACATGGTAGGAGTATGATACCCCAATGAAACCAGTTGCCAGACACGACTGTGGTTGCCGAACTTGAGACGATGTAGGCTGAACTTGGGTAGTTGAACCTAGTTGTTCGGGTCACCGAGCTCGTGACGGTGTAGGCTGAGTCTAGGTTATTGAACCTAGTTGTTCGGGTCACCGACGGTGTAGGCTGAGCCTGGGTCATTGAATCTAGTTGTTCGGGTCACCGATGGGACGTCAGACAAAGACGTATCCCCTTGCATATATGAAAGAGATTGATGTCGGTTGGTCGGGACAGTGACATCTCGCACGGGGAATTTCATCGCGGCAGTGCAGGAAAGTAGGGGAAATGATGTCCTCGCCTACTACTTGTGTGCCTGGTTACCCCTGATCAAGGTAACATCAATAAAGCAAAAATGGAAATGCATAAGAAAAAGATTGTGATTTTGAGAAATAAAAAGAAATGTGGTTTGGCTAGGACTGGATTTGCGAATGTTCCTAAAGTCCTAGAAACGAATAAGAATTATGGTTTTAA
>JAMKQA010005324.1:0-26138 GCA_024699735.1 Posidonia australis
GACCGGAGGGCCGAGGAGTTTATTAATAACTTCCGGGACCATCTGCGGAGGGAGCATTCGCTCCATCTGCCGTATTCGAGAGAGAACAGCTTGGAGATTAGTTCGCCTGATTAACCAGATGAGTTTGCAATCAGGATTGATTAAGCCGTGGAGAGAGTTACTACTGTGGATCTGAGGGGTATTTTTTTTTTAAAGGTTGGTTTGCTTGAGAATTGTTTCGTTTGTTTTCCCAACTTTTTAAGTTCTTATCTTTTCATTTATGAAATTATGCCACTTGATTTCCAATATTGATACTACGAGATCAACTGGGCATAGTATTAGAGCAAGTTAGTGATTTGAGATTTTACCGTTTGTCAACTTCGGTGTGTTTGTGTCATGTCTTAAATTTTTATTAATAATTTAAATAAATTAAACTACAAAAAAATTAAAGTTAAACAGTAAATATCTAACTACCAGGAACTGTGTGTGCGACTAGGAGACTCCAGATTATATACACTACGTTAAACCAATCGCATGTCTGCACCTGCAAGCTAAAACCACAAAGAAAATGCATAAGTGATCAAAGTCACCCAGTACGCATCGCACGAAAACCGCGGAAAACAAAACCATAATTTTTTTTTTCCTTCGCAAACCATTTCCTCAAAGTCTTAGAAATCAGGCCAACACAAACTACAGACCAGGGCTCTACTAGCCCGAAACCACAAGCAAAGGCCCTCAATGGCCAAAACCACACACAGTGAGTACGGAAGCCCGGTGCTAGGCAACCAAACTCTGACCACACGCAGTCCACTGAGGAGCGACCCCAACTTTCTGCACTGCCACGGTGACGACCACCCTGTGCAGGAGCGTTCATCGTCCAGCAATTCCCCTTCCTCAGGAGAACCCTTAGAAACCATCTCCTGCCTAGGGAGGCTGTCCTGTCTCTCAAGACGCTACCAGCTACGGGGCACGTGTCCCACCCTCACTGGCCACCACAGGGTACGCCTCTTCATGGTGTCCTCCACACACGGTACTCAAGAGGGAGTGTCATACCTCCACACCCGACAACACCAGAGCCATAGTGCTCACAGCGACAGTAGGAGTATCATACCTCCCCGTCATGCCACAAGACACCTCAACCTGCGGACCACAACCCTAGCATCGAGACGATAGTCAAGGAGTCTCATACCTTCAAGACCTGACGCCACTCAGCCTCAGGTATCTCGGCCCCATACCTCAACAGGGGACATCGTGCCTGACCACCTGAGAATGTCATCACATTCCCTAGTCCCGACGACACGGTCCCACGCTGCCTTGGCCCGCACACAGAAAACCATGAAATCATTTTCCAAACCAGGCCAATCATTTCCTTGAAATCCATTTTTCAAACCATTTCATATCTTTTGAAAACTCTTCCAAAACCTCGACAAAACGACACGTCAGGTGTCCCAAGGAACTACTACTGATGGCCCACAATCCCATCTCATAGGGACAAAACACGGCATCCAAAAAGCCACCAAAAACACATTCTAATAAACCTGTTTGGGCCCAGAAATCAGTATGCCGAAAGTCAGATTCTGTATGTCGAAATCTGCTGATTCGGTAAACCAGTCTGATTCGGTCGACCGAACTGGGGTGAACGGTCAACACTCAGGCTAAATTCGATATATCGTCTAAAAACGGATGACCGAAACTCGACCAAAGGACCTAAACTGACAGAAAAACGGTATGTTGAGCGGAATCGGTATGCCGAGTGGAATCGGTATGCCGAAATCCCCTGATTCGGTATGCCGTTTCCATTCAGTATGCCGTTTCCATTCGGTATGCCGAATTCTACGAGACCAGAAAACGGTCCAAACCCTATCGTCCGAAATCGCCCCAACTGGGACCTTCGATTGGCCCCTATAAATAAATTCCAAAAATCTTACATAAAACATATGGTGTAGACCCTTGAGTCTACTCTAAAATCCAACAAATAAAACTAAAATCCATTCACCATGCATCAAGATATAAAATCACAAAGGTAGAAGGGTCAAAAGGACCAAAAGCACACCATTCGCCATAAATGCCAATAAATGCTCCATAAATACACAATAAATCACAATAAATTCTAGTAAGGGAAATTTACCTAGATTTCATGCAATCCTAGCATTTTCTACCAATTTCATGCTCTCTATTACTCTAAGTGGAGATGCGTACCTAAGAAACGCCTCTGGCGATCTCCGACTGACTCTGGCAAACTCCGTCGCAACTACGGCCACGGGGCACACCACGCGAGCTCCGTGCACCACCATGAGCAACCACAGCCCTCCGCTTCGCTCCCTCGACCTCTTCCTCTCTCTCGGCGTGTGCACGATGCAAGGGGAAAACAAAGGAGGTAAGGGAGACAAGTGGAAAGGAAGAAAGGGAAGGAGAAGGTGGAGAAGAAGAAGTACGCTGCCGAGGAGGAGAAGAAAGGAAGAAGAAGGAAGGAGGAGATGGCGATGGGTGGCGAGGAGAAGTGCGGTGCGGCTTATAAAGCCTGCGCCCGCAGTAGCTGAAAACGTGTCCACCTGCGCGTCTCAGCCACCGACACACCGCACGAGCAGCCAACCGCTAGCCACAACCAACGAGGCCAACTGCAAGCCTTAACCACCAGCCCACACATGCGGGTCCCATGGGGACCCCACACCTGGCCCCCACACGGACAGTGCCACAATACATAGAGATACGCAAATAGAAGTCAGCCCACGAGGCCCAAGCCCAAAAGCACAAAACCACACAATAGGGTCTCAGAACAGTAACACCTGTCCAGGAATAAAATTCATAAAATGTAAATAATTACAAAATGAATTTTACAGGTGTTACAGCTTGTCAATTTTTGTTTGTGAATGTTAGCCCAAATTTAGAGGAAGATGGAAACTTGAACTTCGTTACCCGGTTAGAATGGCGATTCCTTGTTTTGACTATTGAGTGGGACACACCTTGCAGTTCAGGCCATGTAACGAGTTTGATACTTAATTTGCTTCGGATGGCACAAAGCCGGGGTGGAAACTCCAGCCTTTATTGCAAACGATTACTATCTAAAAGTTGACTTCGATCTACACAAAATGTAAAGCAAAGAGTTTAAATAACAATAATGGTCTGGCTATTTTGATCAATCTTCATTGTAGTGTCGCATTTGATATGTTGGAATGAAGACTAGAATAGACTAAAATAGAATAAAAACATTTCATTTCAATGTTTGGTAGAAAAATAGAGTTGAAATAGTCATGAGAACGAAATTCTTTTAAGAATTAAATCCCTATTGAATATAGAAATTTCATTTCTTCTTAAGAGTAAGACTATAAGTAGGTCAGATTTGACCTATTAATCCGATCATACCCAATCCACTAAGACAGGTAAGGATAGGAGTTTTGTTAATCCGTTCACCTGCTAACTCATTACCTACTTAACTATCTTCTTAGTGAATAAGGGTAAAGGTAGACTGCTACGGATCGCCAACTAACTCGTTAACCTGCTACTGATCTTAACGAAGTGTATCTAGTTTTGTTAGTGCTAAAGGTAAAATTCTTTCTATATATGCTGTATATAATAGTATGCAAATTTTTTGATGGGAATGGTTTGATTTATGTTCAATGAATTCTGTGTTATTTTTAATGAATCTATATTTTATCGTATTTATGATTTACTAAAAAGTTAGTTCCAATAATTATTTGAATTCTAATGAAATATTGTATACTCGAGATCAGTATATTGTTTCCAGTTGTGATTCTTGTACTTAAGTGATCTTTAACTTGAACGATTTTGGTAGTTTATTCTAAAAAATTTATTAATTTCAATTTATATATTTTGTAGGTTCATTAGATTGACTTGAAGGAATGTTATTTGAAAATAGGAATGTAAGAGTTACTAAAGGAATATATTTTGTGTGCATCATCAAACTTTAAACTTTGTGTGGTTAAATGACATTATATTTATGTTATTGTTAATTTTATTATTCTTCTTGGATGAGCACAATGAATCAATGATGATGTTGTATTGTGAATTTGTAGTACATGAAAATGTTGGAACCATTCTTCTTATATGTTTTTAAATTTATTATTAATCTTAAATGAAAATAATTTGATTTTGTTTATAAATTGTCTTATTAACAGTTGTTTTAGTCAAGGTTCAATTTAGTGCTTAATTAAAACTATGAAATAGTATAAATTGTGATTTTGAAGAAAAAAATTCATCTATTTGACCCACTAACTCACATCACGACTCGCTAATAAAAAAGGTAGTGGATAGGATAACGGTTAAGTTTTTTTGGAACAGGTAATGACCCAACCCATCATCTGCTAATAAGAGATGGGTGAGGGTAGACCCCATATCTGACACGACTTGATCCACTTATAACCCTACTCAAGAGGCAAGGAATTTGATTCCTAAACTTATTGGAATGAAAAGAAAACCTCCTCTGACGACTCCTCCCTCCTCCACCCCCATTTCTCCTCCCTCCTCTACCTCCTCCGCAACCCTTCCTCTGCCAGCATAGCAAGTCCTTCAGTGCCTTCTTCTGGTCTCCTTTCTACTTTGATTCCTGTCTTCCTCTGCAATCCTTCCTACTTTGGTCGTCGTCTTCCTCCGCAGTCCTTCCTCTTCTGACGCAGCAACTCCTCTACAATCCTTCCTCCTCCAACCTTCATCTTCCTTCTCAACCTTCCTCCTTTGACATAGCAACTCCTCTAGTGCAGTGACCTTGTCCGATCTCAACAAATGCTTGATCTGTTGGTAAGTTCTTTTGCTTCTCCTTGCATGTTGTGATCTTTTTGCTTGGAAACTTATCTTATCTGGAACCTGTTAGATACACATTGTTGCTTCACAAAAAAAAAAGACTCAGAAAGAAGGATTGAATTCAAATGGAGTGTTGGTTGGTTTGAACAGAGTTTCATTAGATCATGAAGAAATCTGTAGAGATTATGTAGTGTTGTATATATATCTTCAAAATCTCATCTAAACAAGGAAATTCTATGTTCTTATTTATATATTGCAATATATATCATGTAGTGTTTATTATTTTCTCAATCTTATTTATACATTCATAATCTCATCTAAACAAGGAAATCCTATTGTATACCATACAATGTTGATTTATTTATATATTTCTCTTTACTTAAAATAAAATCCTATGTTCTTATATGCAATGATTATGACTTGTCTCAATAAAAGTTTGACATGACAAACAAGGATGAGGAAAAATACCGGTTTGTCTTTTAACTTATGACTTGATATACTATAGATGGTAAATTGATTTTTGCACCTAGTTTGGGTTTTAATTGACTTATGTAGATGTCAAATCAAAAGATCTATGTACTCAATGAACAAAGTTACCAAGATTGCTAATTCATACCGATTAATATATGTTAGTGTCACGACTTGTCCCAAGTCGTGACCTAAATTCTAGCTACACAGTTTTTTAATGAAATATGTCATTCTACATTGCTCCAAATAGAGTGTGGCATGCCCACCATGGCCATCCATCCACAATGGTTCTTTATAATAGTTTTCGCCATGGTCGCATTAATTTTTGTCAATCTTCTACTCCAGAATCAAGAAAATGTCACACTTGTCCTCTTGGCAAGGCAACTCAGCTTCCTTTTCAGCCAAGAAGTCATCATGCTAAACAACCTCTACAAGTGCTTCAGATTGGCCTCTAGGGTCCTTCTTTGGTTGTATCATATGGATGCAAATATTTTCTTACTATTGTAGATGAGTATTCCCATTTTATGTGGGTTTTTCCTTTAATCAATAAATCTAATGTTTTCCATATTTTTCTTAAGTTCAAAACTCAAATGGAAAACTACTTATCTACGGCTATTCTTACTAATAATGGTACGCCATTTAGTAATAAATGCTTTTCTTCTTTTCTTGATGGTCATGGCATTATACATAATTTTACTTGTCCTTATACAACTCAACAAAATGGTATCGTTGAAAGAAAGCATTAGCACTTGTTGGAGGTTACTCGATATCTTTTATTTCATTTTGGGGCACCCACTATTTACTAGGTTAATGTCATTCATACATCTTGCTTTCTTATTAATTGTCTTTCTATTCTCGTTCTTAAGGACTCTCTTCTTGTCAAACACTCTATCAATGTCCTTTAAATCTTCAAATTCTTAAAGTTTTTGGTTGTTTACGTCATCCTTTGTCTACTCCTTATTTAAAAACAAGTTTGAACCAAACTCTCTTCCATGTCTTTTTCTTGGTTACGAAAAAAATCATTGTGGCTACAAGTGCCTTCATATCTCGACAGGTAAGTATTTTATTTCTTATCATGTTACATTTTAGGAAGATTCTTTTCCTTTTAAGGAAGCTATGTCTCCTACTTTTTTTTAGCTTCTTCTTCTAAACCTCCTCTCTTTCATACTCCTATTCCTAATTTCCATATTCCACAAGGGGTCTTGACAAACAATACTACTTCCTTTTCTCATAATTCCATGCCTCCCACTTGCTCACAATCACCTATAATATCTTCCTCTTCTTTAAAACCTCAAGAAAGTTATTCTTTGAATACTCTGGTTAAATATTGGACATTGTCTGATATTTAATGGCTAATATCCACAATATTAGAGTCCTCTATGTCATTCTTTGTCTAATATCCACAATATTAGAGTCTTTTATGTGTTTTTTCATTTTTCTTCTTTAAAAAAGAGAGGAAAAATTTAGGAACTGTCCACATTAGTCTAATCAATTAGGAGTGAATTAGTAACCTAAGATTAGAAGTTCAAAGATAAAACTGAGTAATTGAAAACCCTATTATTCAAAAAGTAGAGACAAAATTTGAAAAATATTTATAACTTATATGTACCTTATCAAGGACTGTCACTCTAGTTCTTAACTATGGAAAATAATGGAAGGCATGAAATACCTTAGCAATACAAAAAAAAATCCCCTCTAATTATTGAGTAACTGGGTATCGTACCTCACTAAGCATTGGTATTCACGTAAAAAGATAATTAGAGGAGAAAAAAGATTAATAAAACCCCTTTAATTATTAAGTAACTGAGTATCATGCTCAGTAAACATTAGTATTCATGTAAAAAGGTGATTAAAGGAGAAAAAAGATTAATAACATCTAATAATCATTAAGTAACTGGGTATCATGCCTCAGTAAGCATTGGTATTCACGTAGAAAGGTGATTAGAGGATTTAAAAAAAAAATCATGTCTTTGAGGCCTTAATTACTCGAGTGATTTAGTCTTTGGAAGTGTCTTCACATTTGGTGACCTAAAACTGTCTAGTTTGGGATCCACTGATCTATAACTCGCTAAATGGGTAGCTAAGAATAATGTTTAAGAAAGTAAGACACCAAGAAATGAAATAAAATTACTAAGGTAGTAAGATTGGACTTGAAAACCCATGTCAAGGTTTATTTCACAAACACAAGGTACAAATAAATAATTTTTAAGAAGATGTGAAAAATAAGATAGAGTCTCTATGATGACAAGATGAGGGTTCTCAGCAAAGGTTAAACTGAAGAATTAAAACACTAAGAAACTTTAAATCTTTTTAGTTGAGTAAGTTAATGCGGATACTTTATTTTTTTCTTTACATTTCTTTATTTTTCACTTTTTTTATTCCTTGACCTCTTTTCTTCTGGAATTTTGTAGGTAGATCCACTGTAAACCCTCATGAGACATTACTCGTCCAGTAAGGCAACCTAGGATTTTAAAAGCTTGTTGCACGTGCTAAGTGTAATCGTGATTTCTATGAAAGTGAGTTAGGATTTTCTTATTTTTCTTATGTTAGAGTCAATTTTGTTCAAAGACTAGTAAAAGATAGGTGTAAGAGTATTTGATAAGCAGATTATTGTTACATATTTCATGTCTTATAATTATCTATTTTGTATATAAATAATGCTACTTAAGGAATTTTGTGTAAATTTTGCAAGAACCTGAGAACTTGAAAAGAATTGAAAAAAAGAAGGAAAAGAAAAGGATAAAAGCTATAAAAGAATTCAAATTCAATTAATGATTTTTGAAGTAGAAAAGCAAGAAATTTGCGTTATCTTGTATTTGAAATTGAAATTTAAAGTTTGTATTCAAATTTATCTTCAAAGTAAGGAAGTCCTTGTAAGTCTACAAATTGACCCCTTATGTAAATCTAGGAGCATTTTTCATCTTTTAGGCTTAGAATTTTTCTCTATTGTTGTGGAAGACTCTCCAACATTGTTTCAGTTGTAATCTCAGGTTTTTATTAATATAAGTTCATTTTTTCTTTTAATTATGTCTTGTATTTCTCCTTCTTCATTTTTATGTTAATGCTTATTGTTATCATGCATGACTAAGTTTTTAGTTCTAGGGTTAAGATGAAGTTCATGTGAATTTAAGATGTCATGATTAAGTTTTATTCTTTCTCTTGTGCTCTGTTGCTATGATTATGTAGATTGGATGTACATTACATAAATCACTCATCATTCGATAAACTTTTATAAGTTAATATTAAATTAATCTTTTTAGTATATGCTTAAGGAAGAAAGATTTGAGAGTTATGTATATAATCTCAGATCTTTTATATATCATTTGATTTATTTAACTCTATATATTTTTATTCTATGATGCTGTGACTATGCTAGCGGAAGGGAATCGTGCTCCCATGCGATCGGGACCGCATGAAAGTTGGTGAAGCCACGGTGAATTCGACGATTCTGAGGATGGGAAAATGACTTGAAAACACTAGAAAGCGATATGAGGATAAAACAAGGAGTCGCCACTTAGACTATTCAAAAATGGGAAGACGAGGAAAACTATATCGGAAAACCAAAACTCGAAATCGAATGCGAAACGATAGATGACTCATGCCAAATGGATTCGACACATAGATCATTGCGAACCAAAGAAAGGGTAAGGACTCCTGTTACGTATAGGGAAGGTATTAGGCACCCCAATACACCTGGCGAGTTGGTCTTTCTTGGAATTTCGCTCTCATGCATGGAAATGTGGGCACCTAGATGCCAGTTGATGGGGCTATATGGATGATGAAAGAGAAATAAGCTAAATGATTAAAGAAACATGATATACCGAAAACTATGTATAATAAAAACAGGAAACATAAAACAAAAACACAGGTTGCGGGTGTTGTGGGACCAATGGCTAACCTGTGCCAGATTTCACCCCTAGATGACACGCACATGTGAGACGCGCAAGTGACTCGCACATCCACGACGCGCCATCCAGAGGTGCCATGGCTATTTGCCATCATGGCCTGATCCCAAGCAAACAAGGGTTGTAATGCAATGGCTAACAAGGCGCAAGGGAGGTTGTCATGCTAGGGACATAAATGAGCTAAAAACCGAGAAAATATAACTTCATGAAAGAACACTTAAGAAACAAGAGATTAAAGCGTATCGGTGAGTAAAACTATGCTAAGGAAAACCAAGCATGCATAGGTGGCCTGGAACACGGATGGTGTGGCCTTGGCTTGGTCGGGTCTGATCCCATCTAGGCCCTGTCCGACACGCGCATGTGAGGCGCGTTGTCAGGGCAGGCAGGTGGAACAGGGGGGGCTGACCTTCCTCCTTCATCGCCTCTTCTCAAACAATGCATGTATTACCAAAGCAAGATGAACATTCAGAGACCTAGAGGGATGGCATGGCATGATGGAGATGCTGAAAAATGCATCGAGGAAGCACCGGAGACTTTCCCCTGTCCCCGTCACCGATGTCAACATCGACCATTCTCCGGCAAGTCTTCACGAGGGAATTCCAGCTTGGGGCTTGACTTAATCACAATGGGAAATGAAGGGAGAAGAGGAGGGAGCCATCTGGACACCGGAGCTGTGCATTCAGTGGCCAATATGGCTTCACGCTGGCGTTTGGCGTCCATCGACGGTGAGAGATGCGGGATGCAACAAACAGTGGGAAAACGACGGGAAACACAGATGGAATGTAAAACTAAACTTGCTAAGCTATCTTCTATATCAGATGAATGAAATGGATACCTGTGGTGGTGGCCAGTTGTCCTCCTTCGTGTCGGCGGTAGAGACTCCAGCGAGGGTGACAGGGGCAATTGTTTGGTGGGTAAGGACTGGTTCAAAGGGGGTCGGGAGAGCTCGGAAGTTGGTTGGGAAGCTCCCTTGGTGGCAAGGATGAAGGATCTCAGGTGGCTCAATTGTTGAGTTCAAGTTCTTTGGCAAAGTTCTCCCTGGGTTCCCTTGGCACTTTTTCTCGCAAATGCTGGTTGTCCCCCTGTCTCAGGTGGCACGAGGGGTTTTGGTGCATTGCTCTGATGTGGTAGGTGGAGTGGGACGGCATGGGTGGCTGACAAGGTATGGTTGTAGACGTGACGCTGGTGCCGTTGCAGAGGTTGCGTGACGGTGGGACGGTATCGAGTATGGTGGTTGGGTGATGGGTCGGGAAAGGCTTGCTGAGAGCGTCAGGCACTCTAGGGACAGGTCAGGGTTTCATGTACAACATTGCTTGTACGAGGTATGAGGTCGTACGACGAAAGCGACGAGTCAGGCAGCGCCTAGCAAATTGCCCTGGCCCTAGCGTGCGCTTGGGCCGCGCTATCGGGCCATGCATGTCATTGGGCCAGAGCACACAGGCCGGATTTTAGGTGTTGGGCTTAGAAAATGTGTTAGTTTTAGGGTAATTTGGAGATTTTAGGTTGGTCTAGGTTTATGGGCTTGGTTGGGGAAATGGAATAGGACCGGGTCAGCCGTCCAGTTGCACTCTTTATCGGGTCCACCTGCCAACATTGGCCGGATACCAGGGTGTCTATAGATGCATAACATATAGTATATGCTTGTTAGGGTAAAAATCATTTAATCAAATATTGACATTGAAAACAAGAGATAGAGTAAATTTACTTATGCATTCTTAACATCACATAAATGGATTCGAAACCCTAGGTTTTAATTAATTTGATTGCATCTTAATATTCTAGTTTTAGTTTTTAAACATTATCTCTCTCAAAATTTTTTCAATAATTGATAATAAAATTTTGTTTTTAAAACACTTTTCTCTATGTGATCGATCCGTACTTGCATATGTACTACATAGTACGTCGTGCACTTGCAATTAAGTAAAACCTACTCATTAGTACATAGCTACTCCTCATAAACTACCTTGGTCTCCTCCTTAATTTCAAAAAGGCCTCATATAATAACTGAGCCACAATACTTGACAAACTAAACACGCGACTAGAGTGTTGGAAAAGCCAGTATCTCTTTCTTGGGAGCCACATCACTCCGTTAAATTCGGTCCTCTTTGCCATCCTTACATATTACCTAGTTGTTCTCCATTGCATAGTTAGAATACAAGATGAGATTTATGAAATTCGTAAAAGATGCCATTGGACTTCAAATTCATCTAATAGAAGGGGCTATCACTTGGCCAAGTGACAAGCTATTTGTAAAAATAAGAAATAGGGTGGTCTTGGGATTCTAACTTTTTGTAATTTTAATATTATCCAAAAATGCAAGCTTCTTAAGAATCTTCTATCAAATAAAGGCAACCTCAAATGGTGTCGTCTTGACAAAAGCGAATATCTTTGTCATAATAATTTTGGGGTAATCTTTAATATTACTTTGTAGAATGGCAATTTTAGTTCCTACTTAGTCAATAATGGCAATTCTATCATATTCTGGGAAACTAGATGGGTAGACGTCACTCCTCTTAAATTCACTTACTTAGATCTCTACTCCTTAGCAAAGACTAAAAAATGGACATTGATTAAAATACTACTATTACATCATGACTGAGGGATAGATTTATTTAACTTCGGTCCAAATTACTCTCTGTCCCTACTTCCCCAACTTAGCAGCATAATCCACTTAATTTCCCTCCCAGTTGAAGAAGTTACAGTTATCTGGACACTCTCTCATACACAAGAATTTACAATAAAAAGATGATTAGGTTATAAATCATGAACCAATCATTTAACAATATTTCACAAGTTCCATTATTCCATATGTTAATATCATAAGTCTACAACACATCATAAACATCCACTATTCAAAATAATAAAAGTTATAATTTATATACATGATTAGGTAACGTGTACTTATCGTGTACTTATCAGTTTTTTTTAACCTTAGATACGAAAATGACCCGTTTAATAATCGTGTTTACTAGATAGACACGATAAGTACACGAGACATGATAAGGATAAACCCAAATACGATTATATCGTGTCGTGTTATCGTGTCGTGTCAGAAATTGACAGATCTAGTTGAGAGTGCACCTCTTGATGGATCTCACAAATGGAAGCGAGTAGGTCGTCAACGGACTTGTTGAGGGTCAGCCTAGGCACAAAGTCGACGACATGGGATGGTAGGCGACCGTAGACGATGGTGAACGGAGCTTTAGCGGTGGACCTGTAGACCATGCAGTTGTAGGCGAACTCGTCCTGCACGACAGCTTCGTCCCATTGCTTCCAATGCTCGCCGGAGATGACACGGAGGAGGTTGCCGAGCGTGCGGTTGACTACTTCCGTTTGTCCATCCATCTAAGGGTGACAAGTGGAGCTGAAGTTCAATGACGTGACGAGCCTCCGCCAAAGGGTCCTCCAAAAGTGTGAAAGGAAGCGGGAGTCGCGGTCGGACGTGATTGAATGTGGAAGGCCATGCAAACGAACAACCTCCCTGAAGAAGAGCGCAGTGACATTGCTTGCGTCTGTAGTTTTCTTGCAAGGAATAAAATGAGCCATTTTAGAAGAGCGATCGACAATAACAAAGAGCGAATCGAAACCCCTTCGCGTCCTCAGGAGACCTAAGATAAAATCCATAGAGACGTCAATCCACGGTGCTTGTGGGACAAGCAACGGCGTATACAAGCCGATGTTTTGAGACTGGCCCTTGGCGATTTGGTAGGTGGGGCAGCGTCGCATGAATCGAGCGGCGTCTCGTTTAAGTTGCGGCCAATAGAATCGCTCCTCCAAAGAAGCCACCGTTTTGTCACGCCCAAGGTGCCCTCCTAGACCTCCTGCGTGGCGTTTGTAAAGGAAGCCCTCCTGCAAAAGAAAGTCTGGGATGGGTTGAGATTGGTAGCAACATCTTTAAAATCAGCATCGTCCTTGTAGAGAGGTCACGGAGATGATCAAGGCTTGAAGTTTCCATTCGCATGACGGAAATAAGGCCAGGCTCGCCGACTCAAGGCGTCGGCGACTTTATTGAGTTTCCCTGCCTTGTGTTTGATAACAAAGGTGAATTGTAGGAGAAAGGAAACCCATCTTGCATGCATGCGATTAATAGTTGTTGATTGATTGAGAATCTTTAATGCCTGGTGATCCGTGTGGAGAATAAATTCCCTTTGAATTAGGTAATGCTCCCACTTCTTTGCAGCTCAGATGATGGCGTAAAACTCGATCTCATACGTAGTCCATTTTTGGCGAGTGTCAGAGAGTTTTTCACTAAAATACGCGATTGGGTGTCCTAGTGCAGCGCCAATGCCAGAAAAAGAAGCGTCGCAATCCATTTCGAAAACTTTCCGAAAATCAGGAAGTGCCAAAACGGGTGCGGAACTTAATTTTTCCTTAATCACAATAAAACTGTCTTCAGCTTCTTGACTCCAAGGAAACTTGCGCAATCAGTGATTGGAGCCATAATACCGCTGAAATGAGCAATAAATCGTAGCGAGGCCATGAAAACTGCGCACTGCACCTATGGTCGTGGGCCTCGGCCATGCCTTGAGAGCTTCGATTTTACTATTGTCCACGTGTAGGCCTTGAGAACTGATAACAAAACAAAGGAAAAATAATTGTGAGGTCATGAATTGACATTTTTTTGCATTTAAATACAAGGAATTTTGTTGGAGAGTGGAAAGAAGAACGTCCCTCAAATGTATTAAGTGCTCCTCTTCATGCTGGCTATAGATAAGGATGTCGTCCAAGTAAACGACGACGCAACGTCCGATATGTGGTTTGAGCACCTGCATCGTTAATCTCGTAGAAGTACGTACTAGGTGCATTAGAAAGACCGAATGGCATTACCACCTTATGTAGAAGCGAAGATCGAAGAATCTATGGCCCGACGGCGATACCGACGAATCTTTGAATTTTATTGAAGAAGAAGAGTTACTGGAATCCACCAGCGATACAACAGTCGGAATCCACCGACAAATGATAAAACAGTAACACAAGAGATGTGAATGTCAACTTCCGCCTCAACCAAAAATAGTTGTGTCGACTTTATGAGGTAAAGTTCATCGATCACCAACGGCTAGGCAGCAACGTTCAAACTTCAAAAATGGCAAATAATGGAAGACTGGTTGGACGTTGCTGTATTTGCACGACCTTCCTTGTAAATACTGTCGGAGGGGTGCTTTCCTTGAATAGTGTCTTCAATACTAGCATCCACATGTGCATCCTTAATGTTTGATTTTACGGCAACATGCAAATTTGATGCTTCATCTTCCATACATGGTGGCTCTTCGTTGTTGATTGGTGGAGGGACATTCATGAAGTGTAGTTGTCCTCCATCAGATAATCATTAGTCAATATCATTCTTGATACGATAATCATACACAACAATTGACATACCAATCCAAAATGGAGTGAACTTCTTATTACAGCAAGCATACTAAGAGCTTTATAGAACAGACAAGACCTATGTATGAAGATAATTTCAAGAATGCAAGAGAATTGAACCTGGAATCACTAGGTATATTACTTACCTACTTTTAGAAAAACAAAGTTTCAAGATATTTTACTCAATCATGTGATTTCAAAAATAATGAGTTTTTTCTATTAATTTAATTTAATTCATTTGAGCAAGTAATTGTATTTTTTGTTTTTATATTGTGCTTAAATTAGATATTATGGCATTTGAAAAAGCAAGTATGTGTTAAAATTTAGATCTTGAAAAATACACAAACATTTTATATTAAAAATGTATTTCAAGATGTACTCAAGAATTTTAATATTTGTTCATATTATATTCATCATGAATAAATGTCAATATGGAAGCGTACATGAATATTTGTAGAAAACCTGAAATTCCTCTTGTCTAGATCTGATCTTCCAAACCACAAAGTTTCTCTTTTCCTTGTTTTTTCTCAAGATAGGGGTGAGAGAAAAGAGAGTCCAAAAAACTTAGGGTTTTAAGAACCATGACCCCATTATATAGATAACTATAATATTACACATTTCCAATTCGATCCATCAACAAATGGAAAAATGTTCTTATGCTCTCTACACATATTGGCCCACATCACTTAAGATGCTAATTGGTTCAACCTAAAAAGCCAAATAGATCATTAAAATGAGTCTAATCAGAAAATAGCCTATAATATTTTAATTAATTTTATATTGACTCAAATATATTACTAAATTTAATCCAACAATTTCCCACTTGAGTTGTACATAAAATTAACAATTAAAGCATTAAAACATTATGAGCTGCTCTAAATGGCTATTTTAACAAAGACATCTTACAATCCGGTCCTTAAATTATACCAACATAAGATCAAAGAAGTTTTCATTACTTTAGGCGTAATTCAACCTACAATGGTCACTAATGCTAATACAACCAACGACATAGATCAAGTGTTGATGTGTAGCATAGAATTTAGGCGAAGTGATCTAAACACGTTCATATCTAATTGGTCCAAACTTTAGTGAGATCAACATAAATATCCAGAATGTAAATAATCCAAAACATTATTTCTGTAGAAAACATCGTCTATAACAATAAAATATTCAAATACAAACTTCTACTAAACTGATACATTATCAAATGGTGCAACACCTATATGAGTAACATGCTCATAAAAGACTAATGGTGGTACTCCTTTAGTAAGCGAATTCGCAATCATTGAGTTTGTCCCAATATGCTTTATAGACAACAGACCATTCTAGATTCTTTCTTTCATAATTTGAAACTTAATGTCTATATTCTTAGACTTTGAAGAATTCCTGTTGTTATTGAAATATAGCATTACAGATTTATTGTCATAACATTACTTAAGCGATTTTTCAATTCCATCTACAATCTGTAGACCCATGACAAAATTCTTTAGTCATATTCCCTGATTAGATGCCTCATAACATGCCTCATAACATGCTATGTACTCAACTGTCATAATAGAAAGGGTTATAAGTGTCTGCTTGATACTTTTCCAAGATATAACTCCTCCTGCTTACAAGTATACATAGTCTGAAGTGGATCTACAATTGTCTTGGCATCCAGCAAAATCAGAGTCAGAATACCCAATGTTCTTCAGTTGATCCGATTTTTGTACATAAGTGCAAAGTCTTTTGTTATTTGCAAATACCTCATAAATCGCTTAACAGTTTTCTAGTGATCTATACCTGAAGTGCTTAAGTATCTTCCTAACATGTCAACAATGTACGTGAGATCCGGACACGTATAAATTTGAATATACATAAGACTTCTAACTGTTGAAATATATGGAATATTCTATGTTTCCTTATGTTAAAAATCTTTCTTGGGTACCGTTTGAGACTAAACTTGTCTCCTTTAGCTACAGGGATATTTTCTGGCTTGCAGTCATTCATTCCATACTTTTTAAGGACTTTTTCAATATAGTTCTTTTGAGATAATCCAAGAATACCTTTAGAACGATCTCAAAGTATTTGGATTTCTAATACAAAAGAAGCTTAACCAAGGTCTTTCATCTCAAATTTGTTTGAGAGAAATTTATTAGTTTCTTTAAGTAAGTTAATATCATTAGTGGCAAGAAGTATGCCATTAACATAATAAACCAGGAAAATATATTTACTCCCACTGAACTTATGGTATACACAATCATTTACCAAATTCACCTAAAAATGTAATGAGATGACGACTTAATGAAATTTTTGATACCATTAATGGGATTCTTGCTTTAAACCATAAATAGATTTCTTAAGTTTGCAAACCATTTTCTTTGCGTTACCTAATGCAAAGTGCTCTGGTTGCACCATATAAATCGTCTCATCAATGTTATTATTGAGAAACGTCGTTTTTATATTCATTTGGTGTAGCTTAAGAAAAGAATGAGCAACTAATGTCATAATAATTTGAAAAGGGTCTTTCGATGAAACCAGAGAGAAAGTCTCTTTATAGTCAATGCCTTTCTTTTGAGTAAAATACTTAGTGACAAGACGAGTCTTATATCTTTCGACATTACCTTGTGAATCCCTCTTGGTCTTAAATATCCATTTACAACCAATGGGATTCGCACCTTCAGTTAATGAGACAAGATCCTAAATGTCATTGTCCTTCATGGATTTATACTCATCATTTATGGCATCTATCCACTTTTGAGGATCGGAACTATTGATTGCTTGATGAACATTGATTAGATCATCATCCATCAAGTCATTATTAATTTGATGTTCCTAGAGAATATGATATAATTATCTAAAATCACACTTCTCTTCTCTCCAGTTAAGTGACATTGGCTCTTAAGGTAGTTGAGTTTGTTCTTCTTGAATGGGAAGAGAATCAACAATGTCTTGCTCTGGATTTACCTCTTGAACAATGTCAAGAATTAATTCCTGATTATTGTCAATAGTAACTATAGGAAAAGAAATAAATTCCTCTTCAAATACAATATCTCTACTATTATCTTCCGCCCAAACTTTACTTCCTCAAGAAATCTAGTAATACTCGTCTTAAAAAAGGACCTAGTAGTGGGATCATAAAACTTGAAGTCCTTAGATCTTTTAGAATATCCAACAAAGTAGCAGCTAACAGTCCTTGAATCTAGTTTCTTTTCATTAGGCTTGTAAGGCCTAGCTACAGTTGGACAACCCCACACATGTAGATGCCTAATGATGAGTTTCTTCCCAACCTATAATTCATAAGGGGTTTTAGCCACTGCCTTAATCAGTATTCTATTTAAAATATAAGTTACAGTCTTAAGTGCCTCGCTCCCGAGTGATTTTGGTAAGGTAGAGTGACTAATCATACTTTTCACCATGTCCTTAAGTGTCCTATTGCACCTCTCAGCAATACCATTCATGGTTGGAGAATTAGACATGGTGTATTGAGGAATAATATTTGTAGGATACTTAGGCTTCTCTAGAGGGGGTGAATAGAGAATCTTTTAGGTTTTAGTTGATTTTTAACTTTCTATAAGCAAATAACAAAAACAAGAAGAAGCAATCACACAATAAAGGAAAAACAAGTGCTCATAGATTTATAGTGGTTCAGCCAACCCTGGCCTAGTCCACTCCTCAAGTTTCTCACTTGAGATTTTCCTTTTCTTACTTAATATCAACAAATTACAAGTAATAATTACCTTACTTATGCCACAACCGGCGATTCCCTCTCCTATCTGGAGAAGAACTTAATGAACCTTGATTACAACAGTAGCTCCTATAAACGCTTGTGATCTCTCAACACTTGTCAAGCTTAATGCAATGAAAATGAAAGCTCAAGATGACCAGGGAGGATGCAACGGATAGGATTTTAGCTCAAGACTTGGAACACTAGAAGTATGATAGCTGTGTGTGCTTGTTGTCTGTTCTAAGGTACCATAAAGTCAAGATTTATAGTGTTAAGCTCAGCTCTAAGTGTGTCTAGCGACTAGAAAATCTTTTGCCAACTGATAGAAGATTTGGTACGCTGAAATTCTTCAGTTGATCGAAATCTACAACAATCAAGTAATTCGGTATACCGAAATGATTCGGTTGACCGAAGACTGTTTTGCACCACCCGTTCAGAAACAGTTGCCAGTAAACCCTAATTTTATGTTTTTTGGTATGCCGAAAGGTTTTGGTAGACCGATTTGGAGCTCAATCTTCAGACTTTTTTCTTTCCATCTTTTTAAGAGTATTCTATCGGGTTTTCCTATTTTTCTAGGATGATGACTTATAATGGGAGATTATTACATTCGAGGAATTACATCAAGGAAAGATAAAAATACATCATTGTATGTAAATGACAACATTACCCCTTGAGTCCTTCATTCGTCTTTCTTCATTTCTTCTAGTCTTTTTCTTTTGGAGTTTGACTTGTGCCTTGCATGACTTGTCTTGTAGGCATTCTCTTTTTCTTCATGCCTGCCCTTGAGATTATTCTCACACAATTTGAAAATATTTATAGAGTCCACATTGTTATCATCAAAATAAATATATAATACCATTTTTCAATAATATCACATTCTTCTAGGAACTTGGCAAACAGGCCTGGACATTGTTCACCGGATCCGTCATATCTACTGTAGTACTTACTACCACGGTCAGATTTAATGGCTTTAATTTTTTTGTTGAGTTGATTTTCAACTTCAACATTAAATTATTTGAACACATTCAAGGTCTGTGATTTTTCATGAATAAGATATAGGTAGCCATAACATGAATAGTTGTCTATGAACGTAATAAAGTATTGTTGACCGTTCCAATATGACTGTAGGGAACGATCCACAAATGTTCATGCGTATTAGTTCTAAGACGTTTGAACATCTATTGGTACTTAATCTTCTAATATTGGCTTGTTTTCCTAAAATATACTCAATGCAAATTTAGAAATCTGCTAAGTCAAGAAAAGGAAAAATTCCATTTAGCACAAGTCTTTCTATTTAATGTTTAAAAATATGTCCTAAATGCTTATGCCATAACAAGCGAAATCTTTTCTTGATTTTCGCTTTATACCTCGAGATATATAATGCAAGGATTCATTATAAGAAACTATTGTATTAAGCAAATATAAATTATCATTATTTACCAAAGAACCAGTACCGATAAGATTAGAATTCTGGAAAAGACTTAATTTTTCATTTCCTTGAAGACAAGAATAATCAGATTTGTCTAATACAGAAATAGAAATTAAATTCCGCCTTAAAGACGGTACAACAAATGTCTCTTTTAAATCCAAAAAATAATCAGTTTGTAACAATAATTTAAAATGAGCTATAGCTTTCACTTGAACTTCATTGTCGTCATGTACAGAGATGTATCTTTCGCCATCACTTGGTGTCCGACAACTTAGACAATCCTACATAGACACACTTATGTGAGTAGTAGCACCAAAATCTATCCACCAGATGTAGAAGTAATATTAACTTCAGAAAAAACCAAAGCAAAAGATGTATCTTTTTTAGCACACCATGCGTGATATTTGGTACAACCATTCTTTTTGTGTCCACCTTTCTTGCAAAAATGATAGGTAAACTCAATCTACCTGTTGCTTCTTGGGTGAAACCACTACAGCTTCATTGGACTGTAATTCCTTTTACCTTTGTCCTTAGAGGTGGATACCAGATGAGCACTCTCTGTCTTATCTTGCTTTAGTCTTTCTTCCTTTTGCACACAATGAGAAATAAGCTCATTAAGAGTCCATTTCTCTTTCTGACAGTTATAGTTAATCTTGAACTGATTGAATTGGTAAGGAAGAAATCAAAATTAAATACACGAGCAAGTCTTCTGATAGCTCTAACTTAAGTATTTTTAATTTTGAAGCAATGTTAGATATCTCAAAAATGTACTCCTTTATGTTTTCCTTTGCCTTGTACCTCATAGAAACCAAATTTGCCAATAGCGTATTAGTTTCCGCCTTTTCATTCTTGACAAATCGTTTCTCAAGGTCATTGAGAAACTCTCTAGTAGTAGTCTCTTCGGACACAATACCTCGAAAGGTTTTTAAAATGACGTGCCTAATGATCATCAGACTTAGTCTATTGGAATACTCCTACTTTTCATAAGTTTTCTTGTCCTCAGCCAAATTGTCAGACTCTAAAATAGGGGAGTGTTCCATCTTAAGGGCTAAATCGAGATCTATGCACCCAAGTACTATTATAATATTCTCTTTCTAATATTTGAAATTGATGTCATTAAACATTGGAATTAAGTTTATGTTAGCACTAATTGAGGTAGATGCATTTACTAAATAAATTCAAAAAAAAAATTTAAAAACCATAAAAATAGTTAATCCAATGTGAATCATTTTAATCTTCAGGAATAAAGAAACAAACAAATAAATTTAACTGATGGTAAGGCCTATCTCAAGATACTTAGCACAACATCGACAATTAGTCTTTGGATAGAAATGTCAACTTGCAAGTTGTACTCTTCATTGAAGTAATCAAATTCTCATCATTAGTCTTGTCAAGTAACAAGTCTTCCTTTGGGTCGACTAGTTATCCACATGACATAACTATATAATTGTTACAAATTTATTACCATAGGTGTACTTGATATTCGGTCAAATAGTAATCTTTCTTTTGGCTGATTACTATCCGCATGAATCTCAAATACACTAACATCTTTCTATCTCAAATAGACTAATCTAAGCAAGAGAGCCTACTTTGGTAGGACGTTGCTTTGATCAATCTATTCCTAGATAGAATACAATTTACTGTTGATCACCAATAATGAATTTATTTGATTTTAAAGTTCATTGTCTAACTATTAATTATTAAAGCATGGTAATTGAAATTCAATTAACTTAAAGTAAAAGTTAACTCTAACATAAATAATATGTTAAGCATACAAAGACATTTTTTTGGAAGAAATGTCAAAGGTTAAGGGCTTAATAGTAAAATTTCACAAAACTAAGGACTAAATAAAAAATATGAAGTTCAACTAGGTTTTCCATTAAATCAGATGTCATTATAGAGTTTCTTCAATTAA
Organism: Posidonia australis; assembly: GCA_024699735.1. Classification (NCBI taxonomy): domain Eukaryota; kingdom Viridiplantae; phylum Streptophyta; class Magnoliopsida; order Alismatales; family Posidoniaceae; genus Posidonia; species Posidonia australis. Next base: position 21,525 of record JAMKQA010005324.1, read on the forward strand.
AATAAAACTCCAATAAACAATATAAATAGAAGGACTGTCATGCAAATTTTACACAAGATCTAAATGGATGGATAAATGTATTCAGGTCAGATCTGATTACCTAAAAATCATAAACCCTAAAAAAGCTTAAGAAACACGACGCCTTAAGAGAGGCGGTGGTAAGGCAACGATAGATGGCCAAAACGTTGCCAGGGGGCACCTCCCAGGCCCCCAGCCTGTATTTCGGTGCCTCCTGGGCGTTAGAACAGCTCGATAAAGGGACGGCCAAAAACCAAATCATAATAGGAGCATATTTATACATGATTCGATGTACAAAAAATATGATATCAATGTCGTTAATTCATAAAACAACCAAAGAAAGAGGAAAACATGGATTTTAACATGATTTGCATCAAAACACAATATTCCATGATGAAATGCTATGATTAGACTCTGATATCATTTGTTAAAATTTAGATCTTGAAAAATACACAAAAAAATTATATTAAAAAAAAATATTTCAAGATCTAATCAAGAATTTTAAGATTTATTCATGTCATATTCATCATGAATAAATGTAAATAAGGAAGTGTATTTGAATACATGTAGAAAATTTGAAATTCTTCGCTTCTCTTACTTAGATCTGGTCTTCTAAACCACTAAGTTCCTCTTTTTCTTGTTCTTTCTCAAGATTGGGGTGAGAGAGAAGAGAGACCAAAAAACTTAGGATTTTGGGGACTATGACTCCATTATATAGATAACTATAATATAGCACATTTCCAATTTGGTACATCAACAAATAAAAAAATGTCCTTATGGTCTCTACACATATCGATCAATATCAATAAAGATGTTAATTGACTCAACTTAAAAAACCATATAGATCATTAAAATAAGCCTAATTAGAAAATAATTTATAATACTTTAATTGATTTTATATTAATTCAAATATAATACAAAATTTAATCCAATAGTATGGACTCAACTATTGTCATTTGATTCCGAAGACAACATGCAACATATATGCATGAGTAGAAAATTAGGTGATCCACCATTCTTCCATTCAATTGTTTATTAATTTTCTACCTGTTGAAATGCTCATTCTTTGGCAACGTATGATTGGTTGAGCCACATAGATTTGACAACGAAGATCTGTAACGAAAGCTGAACTACTTTATAATAAGGAAAAATTATTGATTTCCTTATATTTGAGCAAGCCATTAAACTTCTTCCGTTGAAAAGTTGACTTTATTTTTTTCCTTACTCCATCTTCCAAAATCCCAACTTCTATCTCATGGTTTATAGATATGTGTTTCAAATATCAATAATGACTCCTATTTGAGCAATCCAAGAATAGTGTTACACAGATTACCAAAAAAGAATAGTGTTACACTTTACCAAATGAGAATTCAGATGCAGCAACTATCAACGCAACGACTTGATTAAAATCGTGCATGATCGTCCCAACTATTCTTTCTGTCAACTTGCATCCTCCTTGTTACCATCGTCTTGTCCTCCTTGCTGTCTACCCACATCTTCCCCGCCCGTCTTTACTATCGACCTGCATCCTCCTTACCACCATCGTCCCTGCCCCCTCGCCATTGACCTGCATCTTCTCCGACACTACTCCTTTTAGATCATCCCCGATCATCCCCACCCTCCTCATCGTCATCCTTCATCCTCCTCGCCACCATTCCTCTCAATCAATCCATGCCGATCGTCTTAAGCTACAACTCACCGATTATTGGTAAACTATGACTTATATGGTAAAATACATGATAAAGTCCCCTGTAAGTTACCAAATCAAGTAACTTAGGAATTGTAAGATAAAGTAATCTCCTAATTTAGTAATAATTTATAAAGTAATTCATATGTAGTAATAAACTAACAATAGTAAGTTGATTAGGGGATGTAACAACTTGAAGTTTGTAGATATCTAAAATGGACGTTTGTGTATTTGAGCTTTGGGTCGACACTTTTGCGGATTGATGTCCGCAACGGATGCCCACGTAGTAATGCTTTGGGATAGGACTTTTGTGGACGTTTGCAATAGACAATCATGTATTATTGCTTCAGGACAGGACTTTTGTAGGCATCCACCTCAATGTTATAAACTTTATCAAATGAGAACTAACCACTTTATCTATTGAAGTAGCCATTTGATCAAATTCCACTTCTAGAATTTTTGGAATTTGCAAGGACAACTCATGAGGACATAGTGAGGACTTGTCCTCGTAAAATTATAACAAGGAAAAATAACATGGACATAGCAAAGATATTTCCTTGTAATATTATTGCGAGCATTTATCGTGGAATCCTCGCTATTTATTTAGCTAGGAAATAACGAAGACATGTCCTCATTATTATTCTTGTTAAATCTGTCCTAAAATTCTGACTTGTGGGCAAATTTCCCCTTTTCATGCCATTGCTTCCTTAGTCCTCTCTCCCTCTCGTCTCTCGCTCTCATCTCTCCATCTCATCTCTCACTCTCAGTGCATCCTCCTTTGTCGACGGGGCACAGTTGCCTCCTCCTCATCCTCTGTCGCATCCTCTTCATCCTCTTCATCCTCTATTAGTCCAGCACCAACACTTCCTCCTCCTTATCCTCCTCCAGCTGGGTACAAGTGCCTCCTCCTCCTCATCCTTTGCTGGTCGGGTACATTCGCCACATCCTTTACTACATCCTCTTCATCCTTTGTTGGCCGGGCACTAGCACCTCCTCCTCCTTATCCTCCACTAGTCGGGCACAAGCGCCTCCTTCTCATCCTTCTCTTGTTGGGCACAACTGCCGCATCCTCCTCATCCTCCACCGACCGAACATAGCCGCCTCCTCCTTCTCATCCTCCATTGGTCAGGCACAGGTGCCTCCTCCATGTTGTGTAGTGATATACGTCTTGATTAGTAATTAGCTAATTAAAATGAATGTTGTAGTTTATAAAATAGGCTTTCTTGCTGATTGTGTATAATGTAATCCACTATAATGCAATTTTTACATAGTTTGATAGTCATAATTTGTCATTACAGAGTGTCAATAAGATCTTGTTATTGTGGTTGCATTTTTACTAGAGCTGTAGGTAATTGTGAACTATGTGGTTATTACATTTGATAATCTAGCAAAACAATGCAGAGCTCACTACATTGGGACAACTCAACATACACTTAACAAAAAGGAAAAAACTCAAGGAAGCAAATCTATTGAAGAGAACTTAAAGGAGAAAGAAAATATTAGCTTGTGAATGATTAAAAAAGTAAGAAAACATTACCTTGTGACTGTTAGCATTGACAACATTGCAAGAGCAACTTTACCTCATGGATGATCAATATTGCCAAAAAGTTCTAGTGAATTTAGAAGAGAGGAGAAAGTAGCTTTGACAATGTTGAAGAAGGATTTCAATCTCTGTTGATGTTGTCATTTTCATTTCTGTGTTTTTTTTGTGGACTTTTTTTGAAGTAGATGTTTTGTAAAGTTACTTCTTGTTGAAGATAGGTTATTTTATTCTTATAACTACCTATTTATTCCTTTTTGATTTTATTTTTTTGTTGCTCACAATAGAATGCTTTGTTTTTAATAGAATGTATTTTGTTTTTTAGTTATCAAAAAAGTTGTAATAGATATCAAAAGCTTAGTTATTACAATTGTCAATCTATTGAAATATCTTTGTTTTCTTATGTGAATAGTAGGTATTGTGTCGTGAACTATAAACCTTTTCTATTGTTTAGTTTTCCAAGTAATTTATGTTTTGAAGTATGTGTTCCCATAATATTGAATTGTTGATCATGTTTGTGTTATATTGGTTGCTCCTCATTTCTAGAGTCTTTCAATCTACTTATTAGGCTGGGCACAGGTGTCCTATGCCTTGATATTCTCTTAGCTTAAACCCTTTACATTTTAGAAATATAAAAATAAAAATGTACAATTTTGATTTTATGTACAACAATGTTTAATGATATAGATACTTCGATTTTGCAGTCACTAAACCTAACTTAGAGCCATAGGTTAGAATCTAAGTGCAAATCCTACATCCTATCAACCCAACACAATAGGCTAGCATATTGGTTTAGCACAGTTGGCTGGAATACCTGAATAGCACATTCTTCTAGCACATTTGGATGGCGCATTAGTTGGGTGCACCTTACTGGCGCACTAATCTAGTGCACCAATAAGGCGCACCTAGCTAGCGCACATATTTGGCACACTAGTCGGACACACCTAACTAGCACTACTGTCCTCCGCGTTCGACCACCAGCTGTCAACAACCGCTGTAACATCTGTGCCTGGCTTTTCCATTTAATATAAACCATGGAATTTCTTGTATTTATATGTGTAGACACCCCGATTTTGAGGTGACCCAGGAATGAGTATCCCTATGTTGCTTTGGATATGATCAGCCCTTAAACTGAGCACCAAACCCATTAGCCAGAGCCCAAAACAGACATTTGTGAGCAGGGCTGGCGCACCAATGTGGCGCACCAAGGTGGCGCACCAATGTGGCGCACCAAGTTGGCGCACCAAGGTGGCGCACCAAGGTGGCGCACCAAGCCGCGACTGCTGACCTTCCACCTTCCGGGCTGTTACTCTTGCAAACGAATGTGCCAACGAATATTCGAGGCTTTTCGTTTGCAAGACCCCTTTGT
>JAMKQA010005325.1:0-35917 GCA_024699735.1 Posidonia australis
CTCTTTATCTTTTAAATATCATTTCAGAAACTTGATAAAACATGCTTAAAATCTTATATGTGATCTGTTTTATTCCATGTTTATGAAGCTTTCATGATAACATGCTTGCACTCTATGCAAATAGTCTCCATGCTAATCTATGTTTATTTTTCTAGCATGAAATCTACATGAGCTGTTGTTTTACTGTTTCCTTGCACATAGTATTTTGCCATGCACCATATATGTCCTTGCACGTAGAAGCATGCTTATAATCATCATTTACACATGAATTGATTCGCATTATCTAGATCATGCTTGTTCTTAGGTACTTCACATGTTTTCATGCATGAACCCATCAACTTGTTTTGGTTTCAAATGCTTTATTTACATGATGATTTTTGATCCTATGCATTCACATCATGTTTCCAGTTTTTAATCATGGCATGAACCCTTTAGCATTAGCATGAATCCTCCTTGCATCTCTGCTGGGGTGGGTGCTGGATCAGGTTACAATCTGATCCAAACTCCCTGGGGCGCACATCCCAGTCGCACCCAACCCGCGCACTAGTCTAGCGCACACAGTAGGCGCGCCAGACAGGCCAGAGTTCAGAGCACTTGCATTACATCCATACTTGCATGACTTTATCGTAGTGTTCTGAGCTTATTTCTTTATGATTGATTCTATGGTATGCCAAGACATCACCTGCATGTTTTAAGTTTTTGATCGAATTGCTTTCCTTGTTTTATTATTCAGTTCCAAGCTGAATCTGGTAGGTCGATTTCACTTTACTCCCTTGTGAGAACCATGTGCATCGCTCCAGGATCCAGTAGCCTGGCTGAATCATGTTTTCTTCATCTAGCTCAAATAGGTGAGATCTTGTGTGAGGCTTCTAGCCCTTGATCTCAAGGTCATTGCATTGCATTTGCATTTCTAGCTTTTTCAAGACATGTTTTCCGATTTTTCCAGAATGATTTCTAATGCATACTTTTCCAGAGTGCATCCTCTGATGCTTTGCTTTGTGTGGCTTTCAGTTTTTTGCCTCTACATACTTTACTGGCCCACATAGACGCACATAGGGCGCGCACCAAACTGATGCACCAGTCTGGCGCACCGAACAGGCGCAGTGGCCTATTTTTAGTAGCACACAACATGTTTTTCATATGTTTTGCTCACTTTCTCAACCTGATGTGCTTCTAGGTTTTCATCTGGTTTCCTTCCTTGATGCATTAGGAAGGCACAGATTTGTTTTCAGCAGTTTTCTAGCATTTTTAGATTGCATTTAGGCATGTAGTAAGCAAGGATGATAAATCGCTCAAGATATTATATCTTTGATCTTATTATGCAATATTATTGCATCAACTCTTGGCCCAGCAAACGAGCGATGTTTCTGAGCATTAGGACACACCCCTACACATCATGCACCTATACTTAGACACCACATACAAGCATGACATGGCATATCGCCCTCGGGCATACAACAAAAGGTTGAAAAGCTGATATTCCATAAGCAAAAGAGAAATCAGTAGAAGACCAATTTATCAGGTGTGCGAGGGTGCCTAACACCTTCCTCGTACGTAACGGGGATCCTTACCTACATTTCTGGTTTGCACAGCCCCTTTTTTATTTTGTTTTGCATGATTCTCATGTTTTATGGTTTTCCTCGTCTTCCATTTGAATAGACTAGGTGGCGACTCCTGCATTTTTCGCATTTTTCCCCTTTTCTTTTTGCCATGGCTTTGCCGCTTTTGGCTTCACATAATATTATTTATATGTGGCCACCCCCGACAGCATGGTTACAGGAACTGGCGACTCCGCCGGGGATAACCAGATCCTGGCTTCGCTTTGATTTCTCTTTTGTTTCAGCTTTTCTTGCTTGCTTTATGTTTCTGTGCCATGCCTTGCTATCTTTTGAGTGGTGTCTTTTGCATGCATGCATTTTGCAATGTTGTTCTTTCCTCTCACACATTTTCCATGCCACCACTTTTCGCACATATTAGCACATGCTTTCGTTTGTTTATCCTGTTATGCCATGCCTAGGAGATTAGTGACATGTTTGCTTCCCCTTTTTGGTTAATGAAAACATAACAATCAAAAACAAATCTTAAGGCAAAACTAGAGACAAATTACAAATCTCCCCCATGGTTTAATAAGCTTACAAGTAAAAAACTTAAAGCATACTTTGCATACATCATATAGGGCATGCATCCTCTCTTCTCTAGGCTTACCTATATAGTCTGCGAAGGACATGTTCCGGTGGTTCATCCTAATGGCGTTGGCTAAGGATGGAAAATCGGGCTTGTTCCCCCTTAACTGGGGTCGTGTCGGTGTTAGTAAAGCGACACAGCCTACTGCTTTGGCAGAGGTCAAGGCTCCGAAAGCACCACTCGTTCACTGCCTATGCTTTGGCTGAGATTTAGAACGGGGACCTTATTATTTCTAACCTCGAGTCGGAGACCTATTCACCCTAGTGTGTGAACCCGAAGTAGATAGCTTGATAGGACACCCCTAGTTGGTGAGAGAGTGCATACTAGAAGCATGCATTCGCATTGCATACCACCATAATCATTGCATTTTGCTAATTTGTTTGTTTTTGTGCATAGGAGTTCTGATCTGTGAGTTTCCTCAGTCTGAGCTCAAGATCTTTCCTTTCACTGTCGATTGCATTCCCCGAGTTATTCGTCACTTCCGATGATAGCTCGTCCTAGGGTTCGTCCTGTTCATCCAAGCCACAGTTCAATCCTCACTCGCTTGCGATCCGCGATGGCCTAGCATGCTGGCGAGTCTCTTTCCCCTGCTATCCAGGAGGAGGTCCCTGTCTCAGGACACTCTGCCTATGTATCTATTCCTGTCATTTCTGCTGCCTCCACTTTTGCCTTAGCCTTTGGAGGACCTCCACCACCTCATTTCTGTGTTCCCGTGGCAACCCCACCTTCGGGATTACCTACCTGGTCTTCTCCTGCTATCGAGGCCACAGCAGTCGAGCCTGTCTCTCCCCAGGGCTATGTATTTACTTGCCCTCCTCCTACTGCGGTTGTTTCAGTAGTAGCTACCCCCTAGTTTGGGCAATTGGGATCTCAGCCTTTTTCTTCTTCCTCTATCTTGCCTCCTTCCGTCGGAGCCACAAGCGACGATCCCGCGACTGCGCAGCCACAATAGATGTCGGCCCTCGCCAGCAGCTGCTGGGATTAGCACTGGCACTGCAGCCCTTCTCAGCTTTGTCTTTCCCTACTCCAGAGTTGCCTGTGCAACCGGCCTTAGGACCACAGTCTGCACCTGCTGCACTCCCACCACAGCCGTCGCCATCCCTTGTCTCTTCGACAATAGGGGTGTCGGCATGACCCTTTGTTACATCGACACAGCACCCACCTCAGCATGCATCCCTCCTATCAGGTGGCCAGCCTCCTAGGCTGGCGGGAGCATTACCATCTATGAGTGTTGACACCATCCCAGTTCAACAACTCCTGCTCCCACATTCTGCACCACTAGTTGCACCACCACCTGCTTTTCCTTCACCCTTTTATCACAAACAAGGTTCATCCTTCATCCCACAGCACACTGCACCCATGCACGGGTACACTAGCCATCCCGTCGTAGCACCAGACGGTGGAATGGTGGATCTAGAGGAGCCCTTAGGGGTGACCCATACAGTGTAGGCGGCACCCGCCTCTACTGCGCAATCCAGGGCTGTAGTAGCTTTAGATGCTCTCCTCACGAGAGTAAACGATCTGGTATGCACTCTCCAGCAAGTGCAAGGTGGGGACCGCCAGTCCTACCAATTCCGAGACCTCTGCTATTTCCCAGAGGTGACTCTCCCCTTAAATTTTCATATTCCGGAATTTGAGAAATATAATGGTAGGGGTTGCCCAATTGCCCACCTCAAAGCCTATTGCAGAGACCTCGCTCAGCTTAAGGCTGACGAAAGGTTGTTGATCCGCCTGTTCCAGAAGAGTCTCACGGGGCCCGCGTTGAAGTGGTTCACTTCCCTCAACATGGCTACCATCAGGACTTGGTATGACCTTACACAGGCGTTCCTGGAATAGTATTTCTTTAACCTCGACTTAGTCCCCAAGCGGGAGGACCTAGTCGCTTATAGGCAGAGACCCCAAGAAGCATTTGGGGAGTATCTTGGACGTTGGTGGTCCTTGGCTTCACATGTCAAAGATAGACCCCCGGACGAGGAGTCTATTGAGATCGTGATCCGACGAGCACAGCCGGTGGTCGGGGCTCTAATTAGCATTCAACCAGTCACTACATTCACTACACTGCTTTGGGCGGGTGCCCATGTTGAGAGTTCACTGCGCGGCGGTAGTTTTCCAGCACTCTCCGCATTTGCCAACCAGGCCACTACCTGACATAGTGGCCCTAGTAGCAGGAACAGCAACCCCAGTTCCAATCCACCCAGGAGGCGGGATTCTCCCAAAAACTCCGTCTCTTACATTAGATCCCCTACTGCTCCAGCAGATGTCCACCCGCCCCCGCAGCACCAAGTAGTTTATGCACCCACGCTTACACCTAGGGCACAACATGCGTCACATATTACCCCCACTACCACACCAGTATATCCTAACCCACCAGCTAGGACGCGCTATCGTTGGCACATCCATAGCCGAAGCGACAACGCCATGACCGACGCCACTATACCCCTTTAATGGAGTCGTTGAGCATGGTGTTCCCCAAAGTCGCATCCTTGCTGAGGTTGTCGGAGGTACACCCTCCGCCTAATCCGCTGCCATCTTGGTACAATACTAATGCGTTCTGCAATTTCCATTGCGTGGCTGGCCACACGACGGACAATTGTTTCACACTCAGGGACGCTGTCCAGGATCTGATTGACCAGAAGGTCATTGTGATTGACACCCCAACACGTCCCCCAGTAGCACATCTAGCACAGCAAGCACAACCAACACACCCTAGCGTAGTTAGTCAACCTTTGCCACAGCATCCGCCTCCGGGAGCGCCAGGTTCCTCGGGAGTTAATTTTGTTTCTTCTTCTCCTTTTGGGTCAGTTTCATCCCCTATCTGTCCCACCACTTTGATTAATGATATATCTTCTCCTTTCCCCATCATTTGTATCATTCCTTCCTCGATAACATCGAGGAATCCACTTTTGTGATCCGTCCTGTTGTCGAGTTGGAGAACCCTGAGGTGCCACTAGTAGCTCACACCCAGCCTCCAGCTCCAATTTATTTAGCAGCCTGGCCCCAACCCAGACCAACACAGCCAGCACGCCCTCGGATTCACCAATACCCTCACCAGTTCTACCAGCACCTCCAGGTAGATACCCCTACTCACCCTAATCCTTCAACCCCACCTGTACAATTAGCAGCCTGTCCTCCAGTTGTTGTTACTCTGACCTGCGACATGCATCGTGTTCCTCACAACTATGCCATAGGAATATGTGCAGAGGTGATGCGGTCGGGTAGAGTATACAAACCCACAGCCACCAGGCGTAACCCCGTAACCCAGATCCCTAGCCAGCAGGACCAGCCATCTAGGCCACCAGCACCTATAGCAGTAACCCCTACCTAGTCTCAGGCATATTCTCCTCAGCCACCTAGGCCTAGAGTAGCACCGTCCTATCCTACCACTAGCAACCAACCTTCAGATGACATCACTGCCCAGCTAAAGAAGGTACGAGCCGACATTTCCATTTGGGATCTTATCCATACGTCGGCCGAGCATAGGGAAGCTTTTCTTAGGGTCTTTCAGGCAGCCCGTGTATCCCAGTCTATAGAGCCTGCTACCCTAGAGAATATGGTAGGAATGATCGCCGCACCTCAGGTCATCTCCTTCTCCAGCCAGGAGCTACCTCCTTCTGGCACTAACCACAATTCCCCCTTGTTCATCACTACGCAGTATCAATGTTTTCGCATCCCCCTCACGCTTGTGGACAATGGAGCAGGCCTTAATGTCTACCCCTTGCGCACAGCAAATGCACTCGGATTCAAGGCCGAGGATGTTATACCAGCTGTGAAAGGGATGACAGCTTTTGATAATACAAATCATGATGCGTCTGGGATCCTTATCATTCCCCTAACCATTGGCCCTGCCTTCTTCGACGTGGAGTTCTACGTCGTTGACATTGAACGTTCTTTTAACCTCTTTCTTGGACGCCCTTGGCTTCACAAGCATCAAATTATTCCTTCAACCCTCCATCGCATGATTAAATTCTGTTGGGATGACAACGTCGTTGTTATCCTGGCAGAAGACATGGAGAAGGATGAGTCTGTCTCATCTCTAACCCCACAAACTATTTAATTTGATCCTAAGCCAACTGATGTTCTATTACGGGTTAATCAGTTTGAACCGGTTAATTTTATTCCTCCGTCAGAGCTTGCCGACCATTTGGTCACCTCTGGCAATCCCCACTTGTTGATCGACAACCTGTGTCGCAAATGGGGATATGAGAAAGGATCGTCTCTTGGGCTTTACGGTGAGGGAATCGCCGAGTCGATCGAAGTCGAAGAGTGGATGGGGAAAGATGATTTGGCATATGAACGAGGCAGTCAAAAGCGATCGCAACGCCGGGGTAAGTCTTCCAGGATTGTTATACCACGAGATTTATCCAACTTTATCAGCACCGGCATTATGGATCCGAACCGCAGTTCCAACGCAGTATCAGCGTCATCAACCTAGATTTGCCCAGAGGGTTCGTATCAAGGTTACAGCCAACCAGAACAGTAGAGCAGAGAGCAGGCAGTGCAGTCAGCAGCTCAGGTTCCTGTCCATGACACAGATTTAGATGATGATATCGGGGATCTGAACCTGTTATTTCAGGAGCAGCTAGACATGCTCGAAGAGGATATAGCAGAACATGACCGCAAAAGGAAGGGCAAAGCGGTTGCCACAGCATCACCAGTAGACTCACCAGTACCACCCCAGGACCAGGCTTCAATCATGGTCCTGCAAGAAACAAATGAGAGGGATACTAGACCAGTGGAGTCAATTTCCTATCAGCCGGGAGGTGGGTCTAGTTGGTATTGGCAATATAGGCCTCACCTCGATGGTGAGGATCAGAATCATGAAGCAAGCACGAGTGGGATAGATGGCGGCCCCACCGATCAGTAGCAGAGCAGCCGCCAACAAACAGGATTTTGTACAGTTAGTAGAAACAAGAATAAAGAGGCATCTGCATTGGAGGCAGAAACATTTAGCTCCTCAGATTGTCTAGACGAGGAAGCACGTGCAGCTTTGCAATGTCGGCACAAAAATTCAAAGGCCACTGTGACAGTCCATAGACGCCATCAGGGCACAGAATTAGAGGAAGTCTTTTCAGTAGACATCACCGACCCGTAAAGAAGCCCTGTCAGGGGGAGCTGTCATTCTAGAGGGCATGGACCATATGGAGCAGTTAGAGCCCGTCAACGCCTCCTATTTAAAGAAGTATTATCAATGACTCTCAGCTGATCCTAATGCCTTGCACCGTGAGTCATGCATCATTGCACAACATAAATAACTCTTTGCATTCTTGTTTTTCTTTTTGTACAGCATTATCATTGCCCAATGAGGAAAATTGGGAGCCTGCCTACAAGATGTGTCAAGTCCTCCTCATATGCCACTACTCTAAGAGCTTAGGATGTGAGGGAGAGATTTCAGAGGAGTGGGCTAGATGCACAAATTCCCATGGGACCTATATCTCGTGAGGGAGTTAAAATGTTAGGTCTAGAAAGAGAGTGAGCAGCAAAAAATACACAAGACCTTGGAGCATAAAAGAAATAAGGAGACAGAAGTAGCAGACAAGAGCCTAGCTCCACCGAGGGAGGCATGTAAACAACCTTACTCCTACAGTTTAGCTTGAAGAGGAGTAGAAGCATGTACTTACTATGCCCAAATGGTCAAAGGGACTAGCCACCCCTTCAGCACAATAGAAATAGCAGTCACCCTACTCAGCATAAGTGTTTATTACCTTCAAGCAGGAGTAGGGTTAGTTAGCATGCCTACGAGGGAGAAAAGGAAAATGAAATCTCAAAAAAGTAGGTATAGGACCCTAAGCATTTGGCATAAGGCCCATAAATCTGAAGGAGAGCCACAAATAACCTTAGTGCCTAGGTTAGTATCACATGAGTCGAGGACAGTGTCACCTTCTATCGCAGGCAAAACAGGCTTCCTTGGCGCTGAGGGCACCAATATATCAATTTAGCATTTCTCTACATTTCGACTAGGGGCATGTCAGCTGCCTTATGAGTCGTATAAGCATGTATCTAGGGTGCATTTTTAAGCATAATCGCAAGGCATCTTATTCATATTTTGACCAAGGGCATGTCAGCTGCCTTATGGGTCGTATAAGCACTTTGTCTAGGACGCATTTTTAGTAAAACCATAAATTGCATTCACATTGCAAGGCATTTTGGTCATATTACGACCAGGGGCATGTCAGCTGCCTTATGAGTCGTGGTCTGAGCAAGCAAGCATTCAGCCAGGGGTATGATAGTCACTTCTTTTAAACGGAGGGATTTGAAATCAGAGACATGTTAATTGATCCTGGTTAGCAGATATAAACTTGCAAGAATCAGTAAACAATGTACAGCAACATCCATTTTATTATGCCCAGTCATGAGTACAAATATCACTAATCAGTTCGGGGCCTCTTTGAACTGCTAGCCTCCATAAAATTGGTGCCACTAGGCGGAATCTCGCTCAAGGGCCACGTCTCTCTTATCTCCGCCTCGTACCCAGCTGTGCAGCCAGAGCCTTTGACGATGGCAAGACTAGAAGACTTGATGCCAGCACTCATTCGTCCGGCCAACTCAGTAGTGGATGCAATGGAGCCCACTACATGCTTTTTCAGTCCATCCAAGAAGGAGCTTTGCTCTATGGAGTTCTGGCAGAAGCTGAATTGGCGAAGGAGCCGGACAGGAAGGTACTCCACGCCACCAGAAAATCCAGGGAGGACCACGAGTAGTATGTTCATGGTGTTAAAAATGGTAGTGAAATTCTGTGATGCAGAAGATATGATGCACCATGTCACAGAATCCGCATCGAGATTCCGCAGCTTGTCACACAGTTCATGCACCCCCGAGAGTGACCTCGAGTGATGGGTGCGGCTATAGGCCTTAAAGGCGGAAGGCCGAGGGTGCAAAATCTTCTTCCCCATATGAGCAGCAAACCAAACCTGGCAAAAGGGAACTATGGTTAATTAAAGCACAGCAGAATATTATTAATGGTCAGATGATCTGCTTACCTGCACTAAGGCGCCACATCCATAGAAGTGGCGGGAGCACCTCAACGCCCGGTCCAAGCAGAATCGGAGCCAGGTCGATTTGGCGAACCACTACCGCCTAGGCTATCTCGGCCACCTCAATAGCCACAGTCGTCCGGCCATGGCTAAAGACCAGCTCCCCAAGAAAGCACAGCATGAAGCAATACAGCCATGGAGTACCCATGGAAGAGCGGGGATCAATCACTGAATTGAAGTAGTCCAAGCGTATCATGGGGGTGGGGCCATCCTTGCAGATAAGCTTCTCCTCACAAACCTCCTTGGCAATGCATGTGAGCCGGCTCACAACGTGCGTATAACTAGCATGGCAGTAGAACACTGGTGAGGACATGAACGGTGACAAGCCGCAGATTCGCCTAACTTCCTCCAGGGTCAGAGTCATCTCCACTTTCCCAAAGTGGAAAACATGCAGGTCTGGTTTCCAGAATCAGGCCATAGCACATAGCAAATGCCAGTTAACCTCCACTTTGGCTATGCTCAGGAGGGAAGAAGAAATACCCCAAATCCGGAGTTGCTTCAGGTCATCGGCTGTCAAAGCATCGATCCAGCCGAGCAAGGCGTCAGAGCAGTACCTGGGGGTCACCATGGTGGGATAGTTCTGCAAATATGGCAGTAAAAAGCAAATTTGACATAAGCATGAAAAGTCATGGCAATCTAGCATGGTCATGGAAAAAGAAACACATGTGGAAGATCAAGAAACATTATTCAAAAATTTGCATAGCCATGAAGCAAGCAAAATCTGCATGGACAGCAAAGAAACAAAATCTACATAGCCATGAAGCAAGCAAAATCTGCATGGACAGCAAACAAACAAAATCTGCATAGCCATGAAGCAAGCAAAATCTGCATGGACAGCAAACAAACAAAATCTGCATAGCCATGAAACAAGCAAAATCTGCATGGACAGCAAACAATCAAAATCCGCATAATCAAGAAGCAAGCAAAATTTGCATGGACATGAAGCAGGCAAACAATAAAATCGGCAAAGACATGTAGCAGGAGGACGAAGATTTGCAAGGATAAATAACAAAAAAACAAAATCTGCATACACATAGCAGGAAAAATCTGCAGCCATGTAATCGGAAAACAGCAAGCAAACTCTGCAAGAACCAATGACAGAAAATATATAAAAATAGCAGCTCTTACAATGTTGATGCAGAATCGGTGCCCGAGAAGACTATAAGACAAGAAAACATGGAGCAAGGTCTGTCGTCGAGTTCTTTCAGAAAGGATGGCGCAGCCGTTGCAGAAGCACCCTTATATATAAGAAAACCACGAAGTGTTTCAGCAGAAATGGCAAACGAAACTCTCCATTTCTGGAGACGCACCTATGAGGCGCAGGAAGCTACCGCACCTAGGCGACGCACCATGGCGGTGCACATAAATGGCGCCCAGAAAAACATGAAATTTCAACAGCATCTGTTCAGAATGATTGCATCGCCAAAATCGGCGCCATTTGCTTAACCCTGCATGGAGTACCTACTTGCATACAACCTGCTCATACAAGACCCCGAAGGGAACATCGCAGAATCAGGGGATCTCTTATACATTTTCAAAATGTTATAGAGTACAATGTTATTACAGAATTTCCAGCAAAATTACAAGATAAAATTACTCCTCCTCTGAGCTTTCTTCATCAGTCACTGCCTTTTGAAAGTACTCAGCCAAGGTTCTGTTGCCTCGTCGAGTGAGTCGGCGGAACCACTGAGTAGTAGCGGCAGCCTGAGAGCAAGGAGCAGAGTCGAGAATCGCCTGGGTGACCTCAGTGTCTGAACAGTCCTCCTCAGACGCCTCCATAGTGAAGTCCCCGCTGCTGGCTACATTTGCTCTCTCGGTAGGAAAATCTTGCTGCAAAAGCAAACATGTGTTAGCAGTAAGAATTTTAAAAAAAAAAAGCAATGCCAGAAGTAGAAAGAAAAGCATACCCTGATGATGTTGCGCCAGCGCAATTCCTGCAAAGTAGCAAAAGTATTAGATATAGCTCAGTTGGTAGTTTACAAAGTAAGAATTTTACCCATTTTCGGCGGATGTCAGCATAGAAGGCCCCCAACAGCTCCTCGAAGCCCTGTGAATTAAAGCAAATGTCAGATTGTCATAATTTACACAAAAGCAAAGAAAAGCAGGAATGGAAATTCTGTACCTGAGCGCAGCTAGACGCATACCACATCCCGCACTGGCTATCCCGCACAGCCACCTCGAATAGGTACGACTTCCCCACACGTTGGTACCAAGCAAGGTAGTCTGTATAGTTGACTTCTCGAAGGACGTGCCTGTCCTGAGAAGCCATGGTAGCTACGTGTCGGCGTCTAGCAGCCGAACAAGTCGTGGTCGGGCGATCCATGTCAGCAGGAGGAGGGGCAGGAATGCAAAATACATCATAGAACTGATGCCGCACACGCCCTGGGAGGTAGAGGGCCGACTTCTTCCTACAGTAGAATCTCACCTGTTTACCCCTCAAAACGCGGCCAGAGTTCAAGGGAGCCCAGTCGAAGCCATCATATCGAGCGAATGGCCGTAGGTGGACCTATTACAGAAACAGAAACTGTAAGCAAAGAAAGTACAACAGACATGCAAAGTTAGAAAGCAGAGGAGACTTACATCATCGAGTTCTACCAGGTCCAGCAGATACCGGTAGCACTCATAGCTAAACACCCCAGCAGCAGTCCTGTGGTCAGGATCGACCCACTTGCGGGGAAGGGGCAGGAGCTCGTCCTGTAGGCGGCCAAAGCAATGCCCCTAGTGATGTGCTCCATGACCTAGTACTGTAAATGCAAGGTAACAAAAGCAAATACTTACAGTCAGCAGAGGGTAAAGCCCCACATAAGAACGGCGCCCAAGCTTGACCACATTGTCGAGCCCACAGATCAGCCAAGTATAGCTAGCACCGGCCCAGTCATAATGATCCAGGTGCTCCAGGTTGGTCAGGTATGCAATCCAATCAGCATGGGTACAGTAGACCGACGAATGGCAGAAGATCAAGGCCAGCAGCTCCAGCAGAAAGTTCCACAGTACAAAATCTGCTTCCTCACTGCCAGGCTCGGAGTTGGGCCATAACTTGTCCCATTCCCTTAACCACCCCACGGTGATCATATGCTTCCCCCTAGGCGGCTTAGGAGGGACACGACCAAGATGTGTAGGCACAAGGTGGAAGCCATGGGTGGTCTCGCCAATGATGGGCTCATCACCAAAAGGAAGGCCCGTCAGCAGAGCCCACTGATCAGGCAAAATAGTCAACTCACCAAAGGGAAAGTGGAAGGAATGCGTCTCGAACCTCCACCTTTCTACCATGGCTCAGAAAAAGTTGTAGTGGCCGTGGATGACGGGTAGGCGCAGCAAACCACCAAATGGAGACCGGTGATGGAGGAAGTCCTGTAGAAACTCTAGCAAACGGTGGAAATGCTCTAGCATCGGACCCCAGTGGCATCGCATGATCCGGTTTGCATCCCCCTCCTGAAATATCAAGCACATATTTAGAGCCGGGTCAGAAGCAAAAGCACATAAGCAGATAGCAGAAAGTAATTTACGTTGATCAATGCAGAAGAATTACCTCAAACTCGGGGCTCTCGCAGATGTGATAGTCGCTCAACAACCACCCCTCGAAGTTTCCAGACTCCTGAAAATGCAATTGTCAGAAAATACTAGATTTGAATACTCTTCTAATATTCAGTTCAGGCTTACCTCAGCAGGGATAGCAGGAGTCGAGCTATCGGAGGCCCACGACCTCGAAGAACTGCCTCCTCGTCCGGAACGAGAGCTAAAAGGCATGTCTCACGAAGATTGTAGGGTTCCTGCCTCGGGAATTGAATCATCCTGCAGAAAGAAAGTCAAACAGTAATAGCAGGCACGATAAGATGCAGAATGTATAAATTAAATGTGGCATAATAACAGAGCACGGGGCATTTTGATAAAGGCTGTAGCATATGATGGCAAAAATGCAAGCATACAGTTATGAATCAGTGTTTGCTGGTTATATTGGCAAAAATGAAAACTATCAAGTAATTTTGATACAGAGCAATCAATAGTAAAATCAAAGATGAATGCAATAATATGGCATATGCAAGCAATGGATATGTGCCCAACCCAACGAGCTTCATAACAGCAGGCCTTCGCCTCAACTCGTCGAAGCACCGTCGGAGCAACGTCGGCAGCCAGCCAGCGCCACCTGCAGCCCGCGCTTTCTCTTGGCATGCACGCATTTCCGATCCCGCAGCCACCGTACCAAGCAATCCGCTGGAGCCTGCAACTGCCACGGCCAGCCAGCACCACCCTCAGCTCGAGAGCCACCAGCCCACGGGAAGCCCCAGCCGTTGCTGCCCATCGCCGCGACTGCAGGACAATCCCGCAGTCTGCCGCCACAACCAGTGTGGAACGGACCTACCACTCCAAGCCCGTCGGGGACCTCTAGTCGTCGACTATCCAAAGAGTAGGCATGAAAGCAAAAGAAAATGGGAGAGGGCTCAGAGCTTACCCTCACCGGCGAACCGCAGTCCAGCCAGTCCTGGAGGGTTTGGTCCATGCCGCCGCCACCTGTCGTTGCCGCAACCACCCCGCACCTCGCCGACGCGCCTCACGATGGCACCAGCCGCAAGCACCCCCTCGACGCACCCCTCGTGCGCCACCGCTGCGAGTGAGAAGAATGAGGCTGGTTTCGTTGGGTTTACAGAAAGAAGAAAAGAGAAGAAAGGACGCGGGTTTCGTGAAGAGTGAAAATAAGATGAAGAAGAGGAAGAGGCGTCTTAAGGGGGAAGAAAGGAAGAAGAAATATAAATGAAATTTTATGCATGATGTTTTGAAGAAATAAAACTCAATCATCAGTAGAAGTTTGCATGACCAAGCAGCAGTAGCCATGCAGTTCCAAGGAGAAATATTTCTGGGCAGTTATGGCAGTTAGTTAGTGGGGCCCACATGAGAAATAAGTCAGAGGTGCAGAAATGCAGAATGACCGTGACAATTGCGTTCTAGCCTTTATCGTCTCACAGCTTATGCACTCAGTACAGAATATGCAGTGTCCAGCACATGGCTCACAAAGTGCACCATGTAGGGTAATTTGTAGAAAACCCCCTACATTTTGTAAAATTGCAAATTAGTCCCAAAGAGACGCGGGAAGTTTGTTTCAAAGCAAACATTTGTCGATATACAGCAAAATCTCAAATGTCACCACACAGTTGTAGTACAGCCATCAAAAAGCAGTTTGGTTGGGTAATTTGCAGTAAAGCCCAAAAGTTATGGATATTTGCACATAAGTCCTCACCTTTGCAAGCAATTTGAAGAATCGCAGCAAACAAGAGATTTGAGCATGCATCTCGACTAGAGTGCCAGTCTCCGCACCACAACCCCGGCAATCAGCATATTGCAGTTCCTTCCAGGGGAATAATCCTGGAGTTATCACTTTGTTTTCCAGGATCTCATCCTGGGCAGATAAGACCCTTCTGCCCCTTTGGATTTCTGCGGGCGTGGAATCTAGCTTGCTTGACTTTGACCGGGCGATCAATGTCGTTTGACCCTTTGGATTTCCACGGGCATGGAATCCAGCTTGCTTGACTTTGACCGGACGGTCAGGGTCATTTGCACCTTTGGATTTCCACGGGCGTGGAATCCAGCTTGCTTGACTTTGACCGGGCGGTCAAGGTCCTTTGCCCCTTTGGATTTCCACAAGCGCGAAATCCAGCTTGCTTGACTTTGGCTGGGCGGTCAAGGTCGTTTGCCCCTTTGGATTTCCGTGGGCGCGGAATCCAGCTTGCTTGATCTTGACCGGGCGGTCAATGTCCTTTGCCCCTTTGGATTTCTACAGGTGAGAAATCCAGTTGACCGGGCGGTCAAGGTCCTTTGCCCTTTTGGATTTCCGTGGGCGCGGAATCCAGCTTGCTGATCTTGACCGGGCGGTCAATGTCATGTGCCCCCTTTTGGATCTTCACGGGCGCGAAGTCCAGTTTCTTGGCTTTGATCGGGCGGTCAAATGTCCTTTGCCTTTCCTTGGCTTTAACCGGGCGGTTAAAGTCCTTGGTTTCTCGGATTTCCTTGGGCAGGAAATCCCGTGGCTTGACCTTTTGACCCGATGGTCAAGGTCCTAGCCCCTCTCTTGGATTTCCTCAGGCAAGAAATCCTGTGGCTCGACCTTTTGACCGGATGGTCAAGGTCCTAGCCCTCTCTTGGATTTCCTTGGGCTAGAAATCCCGTGGCTCGACCTTTTGACCGGATAGTCAAGGTCCTAGCCCCTTTCTCGGATTTCCTGGGGCAGGAAATCACATGGCTCGACCTTTTGACCCGATGGTCAAGGTCCTAGCCCCTTTCTCGGATTTCTTGGGGATGGAAATCCCGTGGCTCGACCTTTTGACCGGATGGTCATGGTCCTAGCCTTTTCCTCGGATTTCCTTGGGCAGGAAATCTAGTTGTTTAACCCTCTCACCGGGTGGTCAAGGTCCTTTTTCTTTTCTCTTCTGGATTTTCGCGGGCACGGAATCTAGTTGTTGGACCCTCTAGCGGTCAGGGTCCTTTTGTTTTTTTTTTTTTGAGTTTTTGCAGGCGCGAAATATCTTTGTTCGCCCTTGGTCCGTGTGGACCGGGCCTTGCTTTGCTTGAGAAATATTCTATTTGTCATGCCCCCTTTTTTTCTTGGGTTGGTGCCCCAACTACTCGGTTAATAACCATCACACTGTCAAGCGGCCGGGGTTGACCAGACTTGGTTAGCTTGTCGTATCCCATCTCTTGGGTTGATAACCTCATAATCCGGCTGATGAGTCCGACAACTTATCATTTTTCTTGCCAGTTGTTTTCTTCTGTTTGTGTTTTCAGCATTAGCATTAGTCTCGCATCGGCTTTCAGCATCGGCTCTTGCATTGGCATCTTGCATTAGCATTACATCCTAGCATTTAGATCAGTAGGTGCACGCATTTTGCATTTGCATTGGCATTTGGCAACAAGTTATGACTTTTGGTGCATCCACCGGATAAGTGACTTACCGCCTACAGCAAACACCCTCCTTCTGTAACCTAAAAATGGGGGTATCTTGTCAACCCTAAGCATCGATCTTGGTTCCTTACGTCCCTTGACCTCGCTCAGGGAGGGGCATATGTAGACACCCTGATTTTGAGGTGACTCATTGATAAGGCTCCAATTGTTGCTTTGGATGTGGCTGATGCTTGATCCAATCCCTAAACCCATAGCAAGCCTGCAGCCCAACTTGAAAACAAGACCAGTAGGGGAGAGCACATAGCTAGCACACCAACCTAGCACACATGGCTAGTACACCAACATAGCACACTTAGCTAGCACACTTCCCTAGCACACATAGGTGGCGCACCTAGCCAGCGCACAACACATCGCAAGCTGCGGGCTACTGGCTTTCCACCTCCCATAGCTGTTACATCCAGCAGCGAATATGCCATGGAATCTTCCAGGCTTTTCATCTGCGAGGCTCTCCCCATTCTAATAAGTTACCCATGAGGAAATCCTATATAAGGACCCCCATAGGTAGCCATAGAGAGAGGTGAGAAATCCTGAGCTGAAATCAGAAACACAGAATTCTGCTATAAACCAGCTCCCGGCACGAGTTTCTCCTTCCATCCAACAACCTATACTCATTCTCTAGAGCACTCCCTTGCATCCTAAAGCCTCCTTGGTCCTTCCAAAGCAACAAGGATCTTCTTATTTCTGATATTACAAGAAGGAACATCTCGAGAGGTTGGCTTTCTACCTCATCTTTATCTTTTAAATATCATTTCAGAAACTTGATAAAACATGCTTAAAACCTTATATGTGATCTGTTTTATTCCATGTTTATGAATTTTTCATGATAACATGCTTTTACTCTAAGCAAATAATGTCCATGCTAATCTATGTTTATATTTCTAGCATGAAATCTGCATGAGCTGTTGTTTTACTGTTTCCTTGCACATAGTATTTTGCCATGCACCATATATGTCCTTGCACGTAGAAGCATGCTTATGATCATCATTTACACATGTTTTGATTCGCATTATCCAGATCATGCTTGTTCTTAGGTACTTCACATGTTTTCATGCATGAACCCATCAACTTGTTTTGGTTTCAAATGCTTTATTTACATGATGATTCTTGATCCTATGCATTCACATCACGTTTCCAGTTTTTAATCATGGCATGAACCCTTTAGCATTAGCTTGAATCCTCCTTGCATCTTTGCAGGGGTGGGTTCTGGATCAGGTTACAGTCTGATCCAGACACCCTGGGGCGCACATCCCAGTCGCACCCAACCCATGCACTAGTCTGGCGCACATAAGAGGCGTGCTAGACTGGCCAGAGTTCAGAGCACTTGCATTACATCCATACTTGCATGACTTTATCGTAGAGTTCTGAGCTTATTTCTTTATGATTGATTCTCTAGTATGCCAAGACATCACCTGCTTGTTTTCAGCTTTTGATCGAATTGTTTTCCATTTGCTTTCCTCGTTTTATTATTCAGTTCCAGGCTAAATCTGGTAGGTCGATTGCACTTTACTCCCTTGTGAGAACCATGTGCATCGCCCCAGGATCCAGTGGCCTAGCTGAATCATGTTTTCTTCATCTAGATCAAATAGGTGAGATCATGTGTGAGGCTTCTAGCCCTTGAGCTCAAGGTCATTGCATTGCATTTGCATTTCTAGCTTTTTCAAGACATGTTTTCCGAGTTTTCCAGAATGATTTGTACTACATACTTTTCCAGAGTGCATCCTCCAATGCTTTGCTTTGTGTGGCTTTTTGTTTTTTGCCTCTGCATACTTCACTGGCCCACATAGACGCACAAAGGGCGCGCACCAGTCTGGCGCACTGAATAGGCACAGTGGCCTATTTTCAGTAGCACACAACATGTTTTTCATATGTTTTGCTCGCTTTCTCAACCCGATTTGCTTCTGGGTTTTCATCTGGTTTTATTCCATGATGCATTAGGAAGGCAAAGATTTGTTTTCAGCAGTTTTCTTGAATTTTTATATTGCATTTAGGCATGTAGTAAACAAGGATGATAAATCACTCAAGATATTAGATCTTTGATCTTATTATGCAATATTATTGCATCAACTCTTGGCCCGGCAGACGAGCGATATTTCTGAGCATTAGGACACACCCCTACACATCATGCACCTATACTTAGACACTACATACAAGCATGACATGGCATATGACCCTCGGGAGTACAACAAAAGGCTGAAAAGCCGATATTCCATAAGCAAAAGCGAAATCAGTAGAAGACCGATTTATCGGGCGTGTGAGGGTGCCTAACACCTTCCTCGTACGTAACAGGGATCCTTACGTGCATTTCTGGTTTGCGCAGCCCCTTTTTTATTTTGTTTTGCATGATTCTTATGTTTTATGGTTTTCCTCGTCTTCCATTTGAATAGAATAGGTGGCGACTCCTGCATTTTTCGCATTTTTTCCCCTTTTCTTTTTGTCGTGGCTTTGCCGCTTTTGGCTTCACATAATATTATTTATTTGTGGCCACCCCCGACGGCATGGTTACAGGTAGAAACTAAGATGACCATGGGGAAATTACCTAATTGCCAATCAAAAAGAAAACGGAAACTAAAAGATGCTATCAGATTGAAGGCTCGGGCATGAATGAGTCAAGCCGGGGCAACGTGTCACAACCGATGTCATGACCATGTCAACCATGTTGAGTGACATTTCAACAGAGCAGAACAAAGGAGACCGTGGGGAAATTACCCAATCACCGATTGAAAAGAAAAAGCTATTTAAAAGCTAATATTGTGGCTTCTTCTTTGAGAGCTTGCTCTGATTGGAATATTAAATAGGATAGGTTGGGACTTGAATAATGGTTTTGGAGGATCACACATTCTAATGGTTTTTAACACACTTGGAGAACATTGCTCCATCAGTGCTCCACTTCCAATGCATGAGTCCTAAATGCATGGATGCATGCAAATGCAAGGTCAATCATTCAATGCAATGAATGGTCCATACGGCAGGTTTAGTTCGACGGGGTACAAGTAGTCCCTAGCCATACAGACATATGCAAGATGCATGATGCAATTCATTCTAGTCAAGTGTTTTCTACCATTGAGTGTGACCAATATTCTCAGGAAAGGACTGTCGTCCCACAACTCGACTTGGTAAGTAAAGGAGCTCTATGATTAAAGAACAGGATGAGGAAGTGAACCCTTCGAAAAATTGGCATTTTGCCTCTTAGTCAAAGTTGTGCGTCTCTGTACATGGTCGGGACTCCAATGGCAAGAGTCCATTCTCGGTGGGACTTTGTATACCACCACAGTGGGACTTAATGTAGTGCCATGGTGGGGCTTGATGTACTAACACGTGGTGGGATTCATACCTGCACACTTAATAAATGTGTTAGTAATCAAAAGGGTATACCGTTCCCTACCTCAAAAGGCTTGGCTAAGTTACCTAGGAAAGATACTGTAGTGCTAACCTTTACTCCCCTATGTTTACAACTAAGTGGATGGAATTAGTCTTGACCTTAGTTGGGAGATGGAAAATTAGAGCCCAGTGGATGCCGATGGAGAGTCATCCATGGATGCTCTAAAGATTATTACGGGGCAATATCTTTGTGGGGTAAAACACACCCAAGTTGTGATGGCACGCTTCGGTAGGACGTTTTAACTCCAAAACCTGGTCGATTGATGGTCGCTTCACTGACCAGACCAATACCAGTTTCCGTACTTATTATGTTTTCTTTTGTAGGTAAGGTGGATGGCACTACTTTTTATTTTTTTTATTTTTCTTAGCCTTCTAAATTTTCTTTCAGATTTTTTTTAGTTACTGAATTTTTTTATATTTTTGAATTTTTTGATTTATTTGGATTTTTGTTTTTTTCTTGATTGATTGATGATGTTGATGAATGCAGTCATAGTCCTCTCTATTATGCATTTAGCATTGCTACCTTGTATTATCCAAGGTGAGAAGGCAGTCCCTTTCATTATGCATTGGCCTATTAAGGATTTTAGACTTTGTAATAGCTTTAATTGATCATTATCTCCCTTATTTACTCTATCACTGAGCTTTTAAGGTTTTCCTGCCCCTTGCCTATTGGTGTAACAGTGGGGAGGGAGACTTAAGGGTCAGTAGGCTCTTGGCATCGGTTATAGCTTTTGTGCCGCTTATCAATGGTTGGCCCTAATGCCCCAATAGCTTACCCAAGGGTTTTTTGGCTTTCAATTTTTAATTTTCAATTCTTCTTTTTTTCCTTTTAGTTTCCCTCTCAGGTTACTTTTCGGTAAATGCCTGCCCATTGCTGCCATCTCAGACTTATGCTATGATGACACATCTACTTATTCATTAGTTGTCTCACCCCATTTTGAGTACCCACCCATCACTGCGTTCTCGGACTTATGCTATGATAGTGTACCTGACTTTTCGTACTTTCCCCTCTTTTGGGTGCTTTCTATGTTGTTTGGTTTTCTAATGCACTCCTCCATCACTGCCTTGTCGGACTTATGCTAGGAGGTCATGCAGTATAGGTTGAGAGACTTTGATGATATGCCTAGGCTCTAAGCATACGTTGCTCCTATCTTCCCGTGTAGGTGTATGTGACGATAGGATGAGGCTTGGGTCACCCTAGTTGCTCAACTTCATTTCTAAGTAGGAGACAATTTTCTTCCTTAGCTGGTACTAGGTCCTAGGTCCTCTTTGGGTTTTCAACATGTTGATTGAAGAGTGTACTTCTAGATTATGTGTAACTTCCATGAATCTGAAGGGATCTTCAGGTCATCCTACCCATTAGGTGGATCATCCTTGGGTGTTACGGTCTCTGCTTAGGAATAACCATTGGATAATGTTATGGCAGTTCTACTTAATGTCGTAAGGTGGTTAGGTGCATGACTCACATTCATCAATCATCATTGTTATTGTCTTTTATTGCTACTATTAAATTTATCCCAGCATTTAAGAATAACAAATATAAATTAAAGGAAATGTTCAAGAAAAAGGAAGATTAAATGTCTTATTTACATGCTTTGAGATGAATAATGATGACCTTGCCCTTAGTCGGGCTTGATCGAGTTTCTTATTGCCCTTCCTAGATGAAGGGCCTTACTTGTGGGGTGGCTATGGGAGCCTGTCCCTGGCATTGAGCACTGCATTATTGTAGGTGCATGCGTTGGTTTTTCTTTTGGCTTGCGCTCAATCTTTGCTTTCTCACGGTCACGATCGGACTCGTCTTGTCTCAGTTACTCTTGCGACGTGCCCCTGGTGGGTAGGTCTTGTGCCTGTGAGGATCTCCTCCTCCTTGATGCACTGTCACTGGTATCTCTGCTGGTCACTTTCCAATTGATGTATTCATGGATGTCCTTGGTGAACTTGTTTCCTTCTAGAGGATCTGGTGGCTTGGGTGGAGGTTCATCCTTAGCATGGTTGGCTCAGGGATGTTGGCAAAGTAGGTCAATTGCAGCCTTCAAGTCATACAAGTCTTGGTCACTATATTATCATAAACAGGCCACATGTCATACCAATCTTTATCCATGAACTCATCAAAGATCGGCTGCATAGTATTATCCCCTATCATATCGTGGAACATCTATGAGTATGGCCCTTCCTTGTACCTGGGGTCTGAGTCATACCATTCTTTAGGAGGTTCTTTGTTGAATAATGTTGGCGGAGATCTTTCTTCACTTAGCTCTGGTGTAGTGGGTTCCCATGCCATCTTAGAGTCTACCTAGTGATTGGCCCTGATGGTGATCACCTCCCCTTGATGTTTGAACTTGAGGAGTTGGTGTATGGAAGATGTTACAACACCAACTTCGGCCAGAGAAGATCTTCCCAGAATTAGTGATTGGGCCAGATCTTCTTCCATTACTATGGTCATGGTGGCATTGGTGATGGAACCCACAAAGACATTCGGCTAAATTGTACCGATTACTTCCCTTCGACTGTTGTCATAGGCTATATAGGGGAAGCGATGCGTAGTAATTTCAACTTCATCAACGCCCAGGGACTTCATTATAGATAGAGAGCAGAAACTCATGTTGGCACTGACATTGACGAGTATCCCGTGGAGTAAATGGCCATTGATGTGCACGTTAATGATTAGTTGGTGCGACCGTTCCTCAGGCACAGGTAGCCCAACATCTTGGAAGACGATGTTCTCCCCATCGAACTTCATGATGATTTCCATTGTTAGTTTGAAGTGGACGTGGGCCACATCTTCCTCCTCATCTTGTTGGCTATCATCTTCTGTTTACCATCCTATGGTGTCTTTCCAAGGCTTATTTGCATCCTCTTTTATCCATATCCCTAGTTCGGGCATTGTTGGTGGATCTTGCTCTTCTTTGTCGACACTTGGTCGCTTCAGGTCGAGGCTTGCCTGCACGTGTTGGATGAACATTGGTTGTGTGTCCTCAGCCTCCATGTGGGTTACTTCATGATTGGGCATGGGGTCTTGATGGATCTGCATCTCATGTCACTATCCTTGACTTGCCTTTATAGCCTTTCATTTAGCTCAGTCCACATATTTTCCCCTTGGTCATTTAGCTTATATATCTTGCCATTGGCAGTGTAACACTCCTCAAGAGTTTGTCCATTCTTCTGATGGTATGGACAATACTAGGATAGATCGACATTTGTAGCATTTGGGGTTGGTGCCAGAGGTCGCAGATCTCCACTCTCCAATAACATTCTGAAAACATCTTGGAGTGGCTCTATGAGTGGTACATAGTCTCGCCATTTCGGCCCATAGTGCCGAGGTGGAGGGACCACAGTTTATCTCCTTTGCCTTTGTTGTTGCCCATGATGGGCTTACACTTGGTAGTCCAGAGGCTATTTCTATTGACACTGCTGTTAGAACAGTGGCTGATACTGCATGTGCTACCCTTGACGCTGGACTAGTGGTCTCTAGTATGGCTGATACTAATGTTGTGCGGTGACCAAAGCTATGTTTCTTGTTGTGCCTTCGTATGTGTAGCTTGAGGCCTTCTTCCTGCCCTTTTCTTCGGACTCTAGAAAATATAAGTCCTTTTTGTTGGAAGGAAACTTAAGGCCCTGTCATACTACTGGGAGTAGGTGCTAAAGTTGCCCATCAGTAGGCCTTCCTTCAGTGCACCAGTTGTGTTACGGGCTATGACTTCCACTACTTGATCTTCTGAGATATGACACTCTGAACGGGCTGCCATGTCCCTCCATCTACTGGCATAGCTGGTGAAGTCTTCGTCTGGCCTCATCTTCTCTACTAGGAGGTTTGCAATTGTAGGCTTGTGCTGGATCCAGTGGACATACTACTGCTTGAATTTTTCTTGCACAAGCTTGAAGTCACTGAGGTCATATGCAGTGAGTGTATTGAACCACCTCAGTGCTTCTCCTTCTAATCTTTTGCAGAAGAGATAAACCATGAGCCCATTATCGTGTTGCTAAGCCAGGGCAACCATTGTGAATGTGGCTAGATGACTTCTTGGATCTCCTGTCCCATCATACTTTGGTGTCTTGTGGTGGAAATCTTGTGGTATCAAACCAGTGCTCTTGAAGTGACACCTACCTCAACTAGTGTTTCTGATATCATCCATTTTACATCCATCCTTGGAGTGATTGGTTGCCCCTGGCCTCAGTACCCTTGTTGGAATTGCTATTGTAGAAGGGTACTATACTAAGGGAGGAGGGAGGGTTGAGCCAATATGTGGATAGTGACACTAGTTGGGTTGCCCCTGGATAAGGATATGGGTGGTAGCTTAAGGCAGTCTGATGGACCAAAGAAGGGCAGATTTGGGTAGCAGGATATGGAGTGGGGGATTGTGCTATCGTCCCTTGTGTTGGGATATTGACAGTTAGGCTTGATGGTATTGTATATGTGTTTCTCATATGAGGTGTGACTGATGGGCCCTAGTGATAACTTAATGGAGAGGGTCCTTGGGCATTTGGAATCTATGGGCCATAGTGGTTGGGATTGGCCATGGATTGAGCTTGGTTGATTGCCTCTTCAGGTGATGTATATGAATAGATAGTCAAAGGCGTATTCTGAGATTGTGTATAGCTCAACCCTCCACTCACTTGCTCAGTAGATTGGGCCATATGTGGGGTTGACGTGTTGGACAAGAACCCATGCTGACCAGTGAAGTTATTGGCTTGACTCACAAAAATCGGAGTGCTCGTCATGGCAGAGTAGTTGGAGTAGTAGGCTTCTGATGACATGGCTTTCTCTAGTTGCTCCACTACTGAAGGGATTATAGACTGTAGGTTACACTACTTTTGACCTATTACAAGCTTTCTAAGAAAGGGAAAAATTACAACTTTAATGCAAATGAAATGCAAAAAAATGTTTACAACTATGTTATAATAAAGGACACTGTTCTAGAAGTTCCTTCTAACCTCTAAATGCAAGCAAAAGCCAAACCACCTTGCAAACAAGTTAGATAGTACGTTGTCTGCCTGATGTCACCTATTGGTGCCACACATGACTCGTCGCTAATAAGATAGGAGGCTAGGTTGCCTATCTGTTCTAGCATCCAAAATCTGTCTTGGACAGAACCCTCAAACAATATTATTTATTTATACAGGTTTCAGATCAGAATGGGGATTTTACTAAATAAAACAATTAATTAATGAATTAATTAATTGTGCATTCACTCGACTTGTTGGGTTCTAATAGCAATGGGTTAAGGCTTTTTTTTTTTTGTTCTAGGGTTACACTCAATAAACTTCTTAACTTGTAGGGTACCACTCCTGTGCCTCTAGTAGGCCTTATAAAGAGGGATAGGCAGTGGATTTGTTTCTATATAGAGGGGCCCACAACCTAGGATTCTGTCCTTAGGGTCATTTCCTAACAAAACATAAAATTGTAAATAAATAAGAAACAATATAGTGTGAAGTATCTACAAAGGTTTATTATTGACTTAGGGAGGATGGAGGAGTCAATAATAGCACCTTAGAACACCTTAAGTTATTAATCTAGCAATAACAACCAAACATGGCATAGGAGAGCGACTTGCACTAGCTCGATTCACCCGATTTGATTATTTTTAACTAGAAAGAAGTTTTTCATAAGGAACTTCTAACTTTATTGTAAAACAGTTAGTTTTCACCCTATTAGTGGAAGGAAAACAAACCTAAAATCGGATAAAAATCTAAAAAAATGATAGTGGCCAGGATATTAGTGGGTTTTATTTACTGATATCGCTACTACAAGCTAGAAAAAGGCAACACAAATAGTAAAAAAAAACGAAGCCTTGTAGGAAAACAAATTGCAATTTCAGTCGCCTATAAGAACAGTGCCAATATTTGTCCCTAGATTAAGCAGCGGCGAGATAAGGCACCACAATCAGAGGCGGTTGGAACTGTAGGACCACTATCTACTTAAAACAAATTGGATAAGGGGGGGGTCTAGTAGTGAAAACCTAAATGCACGACATCTAGACCTAAAAACAATAATTAATGTCTAAATAAAAGAAGAAAACAAAAAGAAAAGGATGAGAAAATAACTTACATTGCATGGAGGGTTGGCTCAAACCTGTCCCACTGTGATCGCTAGTTCTTGTGGATGTATTTTTGAGGGGGTTTGATGAAGATCATCGTCATGTCCACTCACTTTGACAGTCTTTGTGATCGCCACTTGTCCTTTGCTGAAGTCTGTTGACAAGATGCCTACGAGAGATGCAGAGGTTGTGGTTGTGTGGGTTCTCGGTTGACTAAGTTGGCAGCAGGATGCTACCCAGCGACGTCCTCTTGCTTATGTAGAATTCTTTCCTTCAAAACAAATAAGAAAAATAAACCTAGATTAGTTTTAAGTGTAGTAAATGAAATCAGAAAGGTGATAAATAACATGAATAGAGAAATACGAACCCTAGGGTTATCCCCGCATGCATATACCATGGGCTATGCGAATAACATGCAATGGATTTATGTTAAAAGAAAAATGCAATAAGGAAATGTACTTCATTCACCCTTGTGCACTCTTGAGTGGATTAAGGAGGTGGAGGGTGGTCAGACAGAGCTTCAGAGATGTGCTTTGGCTTTGAAGGAGGCTGGATCTTTAGTGAATCTAAGCTACTAGAGGCTTGAACTTGAAGGAGGGGCTATGGATCTCCCTCTCTCTCTCTTTCTCCTTTCTAGGGCACAAAGGTGGCTTCTTAGGACTTTAATGTGCTTGCTTTTGGTTGAACACCTAGGGAGTCTATTAATAGAGTTTGGAGACTAGGGATCTTGTCATGATGAGATATAAATTAAGGGCCAGGATGAAATACTATTAAAAAGGTAGAAAATCGAGTTATTATCTCTTCGCATATATGAGAGGTGATAGAATCTTTTAGTCGCTGCTACAAGTGGCGAATAATCTAAAGATTCCAATTTCACTATACACGGTAAATCACTGCTCAAAAGGTAAGGAAATCTACCACATCAGCTAGTCGCCTGTACATGTGGCAACGAGCTACTAAAAAGGCATAGTTTTGAAAATTAAGATCGTAAAATATCCATTAGGAATCTATTATTAAATATTGACAAAATCAATCTTGAAAAATCATGCTCGTAATTGAAAGATATTTTCAATTAATTTCTAAATTCAAAATCCACTTAAAATGTTAAGTAAATTAGATTTGAAAATCAATTCTTTAATAATTACGAGAAAACTCAAATTTTTTAGCATTATCATGAATTGAATATAAGCTATAACAATAAAATGTGATAACTTATCATAAAATCACATTTTTGATAAAAAATAATGGCAAGTGAGCTTAATTATCAAGTCATCCAAATTTCTAGAATATTCTGGAATTATTTGGCATTTATAATGATTTATATGATATGCATAGATATTTAAATATTAGAAAATTATAGAAATTATAATAATTATGGTAAAAATCATAATAACAATTATAAATATCCCACATACTATATTAAAGCTTAGGTTAACAAAATATGTAGAGAACGAGGTCTAGGATTTTCATCGCCTATTCATGTGGCGACGAGACACGTTGCCTCCTAAAGTGGCAACTAGACTCATTGCCTCTCAATGCGGCAACTAGACTCGTTGCCTTTCAACATGGCAACTAGACTTGTCGCCTCTTAATGTGGTAACTAGTCTTGTCACCACTAAATGTGGAAACTAGTATTGTCGCCTTGCATGATGGCAACTTCCTGGTCTTTTTGCATTTTACCCCCTATCTTTTATCATAATCCACCGACATACATTAAAAACACTGAAAAACATATAAATTCCATGGAAAAATCTAGAAGAAGGTTAGAGCTCCTTAATCATATGATCTAGGGTGCCTTAGGAGTTCCTATCCTAGGTGAACATTAGGAAATGCCATAATAGGAGATCTACAGGGCCTGATTCTTAAGGCTTGGTGGATTTGATGAAAATGATTTCAAAAGGATTTAAAAGAGAAAAACTTGATTTTGTTTTCTGGGTTTTTCATGGAGTGTGTGCTGCATGATTTTTGTGTTTCTTAGATTGTAGGTGTAGATAGGCAGCTTTTGGTGAGTCCAATGCACATAGTCGGAGTCTCGTAGCCGTACACACAGGTTCTTGATAGTTTAGATGCTTTTGATTAGCCTTTAATTTCCTATAATTTGTTTTAAATTATGTTGAAATTATTTAGGCTAATGTATCTCTGTTGGTAGCGTTGCAGGTCATAACAGACTTCCTAGCCATGGATCTTTTTTGGAACTTTGCATTTGTGGAAAAAAAGATCATAGAGTCCATTTCATCTAGTTTTAACATTAATCAATAATATATATGTTAATTTCCAAATATAAAATAATAAATAGAAATTCAACTAAATATAACCATTAATTACCTCTCTAGTGTACACCAATGCGGAGGAAATGCCTTGGCTACTTGATAATCATCGTGAGACTCAAGTTATTTTGCCAATGCATCTATCCATGCCCTATAATAGATATCGTTCATCCTTTTCTTCATTAATTTTGTAAAAGGTACACGGTAATCCTCCTTGGTACATCCAAGTGAAAGTGTAAACTTACTCTATATAAATCCAATATCATTATTAATTTAAGATAGTAATTATTTAAATTAAAGACAAAGATAAAAATTACTTCTTACCAATAGCATATCAAACATTCTTTCCTTCTCATCTGAATGCAAATTCAACCACGGGTAGTCGATGGTTGAAGTATAAGATCTAAAAATTTTTGTGATCTCTGACGAGATTCTATTACTCTTCTTGAAAATAGTACAAATAAATCAGGTTAAGTACAGAAAATAGTATTCCATGTTCACTAACCCGTATGAGACAAGCTCCAAAAGTGGTTGTAATCCATGAGAAACTTCAACATAACCTCATTTTTGTTCTTGTTATTTATTAATAAAATTAAACATTGTTAGTAATTATATTTAATATAAATACTTAAAAACTATAATTTCATGGTATTATTTACGTACTACAACTAGAAGGGGAGACTCAGGCTAGACATGGCATGCAACACTACTCTGTAGAGTAGTACTATGTCTAATCACAAGAGGAGAGGTGGGAGCCTCAATAGCAGTGGTCGAAGGTCATGTCAAATCTTGTGAACGAATGAACTCAAGCAGCTGGGCACTAATGTAAGCACTATGATCAATCCTTCGATCCTTTGACAAACTACGTCTACTAGATGCACTAGAGTGTCGACCGCCTCTACCAAATCTAGCCATCTAATACTGTAAACAACACATTAAAAAATTCCTATAAGATTCACAAAGTAGTATACTAGAATAACATTATACCAAAATGAATATCATATCTGAATTTAAACAAATTACTTGATGATACCTACAAGCACTTGAATGATGACAATGCTCAATAAGAAAGTCATGATGAACCTTAATTGTAATTAAGTTAGTTTTCTATATCATCTTGATTTGTTGATATATATAAAAATTTAGAAACAAAATTAAATTTAAATAACAAATCAATATAAGTGCAAATGGAGTTTACAAAGAAAATTAAAGAAGATATATACCAAAATCACAATAAAATCTCCTTAGTCTTCGTCACTATAGTGAATACTCTCTTCTTCTTCATTTTCTTCATCGTCTTCACTATCATCTTCTACAAATGTTCATTCTTCATCCTCAATTTGCCACAAAACTGAATTTGGTGGTACTATAGAGACTTCATCTTGAGCATGGTCTACAACTATTGGTTGTGGAGGCTCATAGTCAAATTGATATAAGTCTTCAAACTCGTTATTCATAGCATCATTGAACATCGCAATGTTGGCATGTGTTTAGATCTTCAATACACTGAAAGATAAATCTTTCTTCGTCTTTCTTGAAATTTGAGGTACATAACAGACTTGATCTACTTGTGAATCTAACACAAATAGCTCGAATCTCCTCAAGTATTTAGTTGGTATAACATTTACAATATTATGCCTGATGTCGTGTGTGACTCTCTTTTTAGGATCATACCAATCACAAAGGAACAATATCACTTTATTTGCACTAGAGTATTCCAACTCGATGATCACTTTTAAGATACCATAATAGTTAATATGGTCTTTTCTATAAAAAGATTCGTTCACCATAACTCCTGAATTTTGAGTAGTCAATCTCCCACTGTATTCTTGTATGTGAAATCGATACCCATTTACAAAGCAACTTCCATATGACTTTACTTGAAAAATAGGACCATAAGCTAAGTCCTTCAAAAGCTTTTTCTTAGGACTAGGATCAAGTTGGTTTACATGACTTCTAAACCACTTAGGAAATGTGTTCCTTAATAACTCCAAAATATCATCATTTTTAGACTAGGATGATCAACCATTAATTGTTCTCTAAATTGACTGCACTTGAAAATTTGAGCGTAGTATGATAATATATTATTTAAATTTATTTAATAGACATTTCTAGAAAGGTACTGAAAAATAATTGACAAAAGGATCAACTTCATCGCAATTGTCAAGAGCAAATAACTCTATAGCATCTTTCTTGCTCTGAGTCAGTAGACGATCTTTCCCCTTTCCAAAAAGCTGAGTACTAGAACAAAAGACAAAAAGTATATCATTTTGTTCCTCAACTACCATATCATCATTCCTCTGTGCTTGATTATATATTGTTTCGACATTTGACGAGAAATTTATCAAGTAGAAGGTGGCGACCTCTTCGTAGATCTATTATGCACTTATTGAACCTTCTACTCTATTCTTATTTCAAACTTTTCATTTCAACAAAAACATGTACCTATTAAAAATGTAGATAAATTAGATAAAAGTGCTCCCATTAACAAAAAAGAAACAAACTTTCTTTAGAATAACATATAACTCTGGAAAGGATACATGCATCGATATTGCACTTGTCCACCCACTTTGGCTTTGAAAGGCAAGTAGATCATGAGATGTTCTAAAGTCTTGATGTCTTTTATGGACAATTTGGAAGAGCAAATGGCCTTGAAAATTTTACGTAGATCTATAAATACGTCTACAATGAGCTTAAGCAACAAACCTCTAAATGTAAGGGGAAGCAGTCTCTCCATTAATACATGACAATCATGACTTTTCATTCCATTGAAAGTATATTTCTTGAGATCTACAAGTTTTGATATATTTGATGCATATCCGTTTAGAAATTTCAAGTTGCTGACCCATTCACATACTGCCTTTATCTGATTCTTATCAAGTTTGTACTTGCCCTTTGCCATTTCAGTTTTTCTATTGGCATACTCTATTAGGTGCAAGTCCTTATGACTACAAACCAACTTCAAATCTCTATGTACATTCTCTGTGTCCTTCGTCTTACGCTTGACATCCAATACCATGTAGAACACATTGTCAAATATATTCTTCTCAATGTGTATGACATTTAAGTTGTACCGAATTAAGAGTTTAGACCAATATGCTAACTCCCATAATATGCTGATCTTCATCCAATTGTGAGTTTTCCTGAATCCCTCTAATGTTTCTGAACCAACATCATGACCAAAAATGATCTATCGATCTTTGACAGTCGATTAAATAATTACCCTCCCAATAACTTGGGTGGTGAGTTAGACAGTTTGACTTTATTCTTTTTAAAAGCTAGCTTTTATCTTCGATATAGATGGTCCATGGGCAAGAATTGACGATGACAGTCAAAGAAACATGGCTTCCAATCATATTGAAGTTGAAATGAGTACGTGCGTTTCATACAATAAGAACAGCTCAACTTTCCATGTGTGCTCCAACTAGACAAGATCCCATATGCAGGGAAATAACTTATAGTCCAAAGCAAAGTAACCTTCATGTTTAAAGTTTTTTGCTTGTTTGCATTGTATGTCTCAATCCCAGTGTCCCAAAGCATCTTCAACTCGTCCACAAGAGGCCTTAAGTACACATCAATGTGTTTTCCTAGATGACTTCGACCAAGAATGAGCAAAGACAAAAATATGTACAGCCTCTTATTACACATAGAATGAGGTTGATTATATGGTGTGATTATGATAGGCCAACACGAGTAATCTTTTCCTTTACCATGTGGATTCAAACCATCACTAGAAAGACTATCAACAACATTACGATTTTCAACAACAAATGAAGGGAATGAGTCCATCAAAACTTGTCAACACTTGGTGTCAGAAGGATGCTCCATATCTGAGTTTTGCATATGATTTGCTTATTATGTCATATCTTTTGTAGTCTCGCTACAATAGTACAACCTCTATAGTCTTGGTGCTAAAGGAAAATAATGAAGCACCTTCTGAGGTACACATGTCTTTGAGTCATTTCTGTAACGAGGCTCGAAACATTCTGGACACTCTAGTTTATTTTCGTGTTCCTTGTAGTACAATATATGATGTTTTGAAAAAGCATCAATCTTCACCTTTGCCAATCCCATCTTTCTCATCATCTTCCATGTCTCGTAGTAGTTCTTTAGTAATTCAAAACTCTAGAATCATTTTCTTGATTTTACCTATCATAACATCAAAGCAGCTATCTGTCATATTGTTGTCAATCTTCAAAGCTAATAACTCAGATACTGTCAATAACTTTGTATAATTCTTCCAACCTGGCAAAAATGGCACCTCCACTTTTCTTAACAACCCATAAAACTTTTGAGATTCCCCATGTCACTCTTCATCAGCAGAAGCATCAAATTCTTGACCTTCCACGTCCATCACCATGTCCACAATGGGATATGTACTAACAGGAGGAACTTTCCCATAACTTTGAAAGGCCTCTCCATATTTAAACCAATACTTGTAGTCTTCGACAAATCCTATCTTACATAAATTTATTTCCACATCCCTTTTCAATTATTTCTTCAATAGTGCATATTTTTTACAAAAATATATAATCTTTCCATCCCTTTCAGGAATACTGGGACCTTGACTATATGTAAATTCCACAATCTCCTTAGCCCTATGTAGAAAACTTATGCACACTTTTCCATCCACGACTCGTATATATTCCCAATTACAATGTGAATACATTTCTTTCTACAAAAGAAAGAAATGATAAGATGTTTAGATTGAAAGAAATGAAACATAATAATACTTGAAAAAGAAAGTGACTTAAGTATCACATTATAATAGAATAATTTATGACTTAAATTTTTGTAAATTTAGTAATTTCCATTATACCTATGAAGATATTTCCTTTCTGTTCTTTCTTATTTTTGATATATATATCAAATCCATGTGATATATTTTTAACATAGTATATATCATAACATATAAAAATTGTTAGGGACCAAAACAAGGAGAAATTATATGAAATTTAAACATCATTTTGATCCAAAGGAAATCAATCATGAAGGAAAGAAAGTAGACAAATGAAATGTTTACATGTCAAGCAAGAACAAGCAAATAATTAACATTAAAATTAGCTAGGCTTGAATCTTGTGATGAGGTCAATTGACAAAGAAAACACAAACATTGACAATATAGATATCAGAAAGGTATTATTTTATCTAGCTGGTATTGCACAAATAAAATTTGAAAAAAGGAAAAAAAGAGGCCAGTCTATATGATATGTCTAAGATCTACCACATCATTACACAGGCTACGTCTCCATTAGAGCAACAACAATAACTACATCAACCAACAACATGGTCTTTGTCCCAATACTTGGGGTAGGCAACATGAAATACTTCTTTGCATTTATTTCCACTTGGATACAAATTCATAAAGTTAGGCAACAAGTTGATTGGAGAATCAAGGTATTTCCCTTTTTTGGTCACATAAACTATTCATTGTTCTAAACTTCATTTTTGTGTTGGACTTGGGTCTTCCCAAATTGTTGGGCATTGGTTGATAGTTTAACGGAAATATGGTAAAAAAAGGCAGTCCACAGCTGTCTACCACATACTTAGTATGTTTACTTTAAACTTTTAAATAGTTAGTCTACAACAATAAAAAATTTGGACTATTTAAATTCACTAAAGAGACATATGTGTGTTGTTTATCATAGATAATTGTCACATGTCTCACAAAATTGAACATAATGTTGGAAACTATTAATTGCAACAAAACTATATAATGACATATTCTTAAAATAAACTTATGAGACATTAACCCAATACTATATTCAAAGCACATGTCCAAGTGAATCAAAAGGTTTTAGGCACCTGGTCATGTTGTCATTTGTAAAAATAACTTGCAATGATTATGTTTAGTTTGACATGTTTCTTGAAGATGTACCGTATGCATTATGCAACTTCCATTATAACTAGTTTTAACAAACATAAAATTGATGAAATTTCAAGTTACGTATATTTTCCCTAAAGTAACATTGAACTTGATCAAGTGAAATGAAGCTAGATGTTGTGTAAAAGAGATACTTGATCTACCGGTTACCATTCTCCATATAGATAAAGCTCAAAACATTACAAATTAATTCAATTTTTGAAGGAAAAACACCTTTCTTGAGAATACGATAGGTCAGTCTACATGGGCTGATTTTCAGCCAACTCTTTGTGTTTATCAATTTATTAGAGCATGGGGACATTCCATGGCATGTATTTTCATAAATTGAAGGAGAAAATCAAACAAATTGATGATCCCAAGTTAGGACCAAGTAAAACTCCAATATACATGTTCTCATACTTGTTTGAAGCTCGCATATGCTGGGTTGGTCATATTTCTTGACGCTCTTTCCTTTAAAATTTTGGTACCAACTATGCAATATCTATCTGACTGAAAGTTTTCAAATTTATGTATTACTTGTTAGTTTTCAAGAAGATTGTTTTACATATATTAGAATAGCACAATTGTTTGAAAATGATCGATTTTCAAGATCTAAAATATTTGGTTTGAGGTCCTGACTGGCATACTAATAATCCCATTAAGCATGATCACCTCGTTGGCAGTGACCAACCTCGCTTTATCATTGACTCCTACGAAGAATGCCATGATCCACCTCGCTTGTTCTTGCTTGACAAGTAAACTTTCCATTTGATCTCTATGTCATGGTAGATCATCTGATATTTTAGATGCCCCATGCTAATTATTACTTTATCTCAGAATGACATATTATATGCAATTTGTGTCACATCCATTCGACTATTTTGTTAACCCATTTTGATCGAAAACATCACTGCATTTTGCTATTAAAAGAATGCCTCTTAATTTGGTTATTCCTTGCAATGGTCTGGTTTTTTTAAGGGTTTCTCACTTATTTAGGGTTACCTCTTTTGTTTTTATATAAAAAACTATGGCAATTAGTTTTTTATTGGTGCAATTAATCTTCTTCTAATATGGACTAAGAATAACCTATATAATTAATGCAAGTACATTTCTCCTCTTCATCTTAAAAAATGGAGTTGCAAATTTCTCATCCTGTTAAAAAAAAAATTTAAAATCAAATAACCCATAAAAGTTGGAAGGGCAAAAAAGAATAAAACATTTAGATAGGATACTTTGTGATGATCTCCTTAACACTTGGAAGGGCTTACTGATGAAAATTTCAAATTCATCAATAAATGTACTCAAATAGTGTGTCAAAAATTTTATGGAATCCACAAGAAAGCTCATGTAAACTTGCAAGAAATTGAATTATCTTGGCAATATTTTGAGAAAAATACTGTTGTTATGGTTCTTCCTTCCACAAAACATATTCAGTTCCCTGTTTTTCCTCTGAAGGGAAATAACTTTAGTTGTCGTTTCTATCAAGTATCTTTAGTGATGCCATTTGATGGTGAAATGATAGTAAAGGATGGTGAAAAGATTTAATATGAAAATCCTTAAAGAAAATCACTCAGTGCTTAATTGGGATTAGATAGCAAGAGAGAATGAGAGAGAGTAGTGACCTGTGCTGCCGACTAGGAGGGAAAGACATGGATTGGAGGCAAAAGCAAGTGGCGATGGTGTGAGAGGGATAGACGAGGATCGACAATAGTGGTGAGTATGAGGTGGCAGTAAGTGGTGACATAGTGAGAATGAGAGAGAGAGAGACGAGGATTAGAGGCAGTGAGAGTGAGAGACAAGGATTGGAGGCAACAACAAGCAAGAAGTAGTGGTGAGTGTAACCATGCCGGCGAGGAGATTCCGCAAAAGAATGCGAAACCGGTCGGCAAAATCACGTCGAAAAAACACAAAAAAATGGGAGTCGCCACCTAATCTATTATGGAAGACAAGGAAAACCATAACATGAAAAATCATGCAAAAACAACAAAGACAAGTCTACGAAATAAGCAGAATGCAGGTAAGGATCCCTGTTACGCACGAGGAAGGTGTTAGGCACCCTCGTACGCCCGATAAAATCGGTCTTCCTTGATTTCACTCATGAAATGTTGGCTTTTCAGCCGCTTACTATACGCCCGAGGGCGATATGCCATGCCATGCTAGTGCCTTATGCTATTAGGTGCATGTTGTGTGGGGTGTGTCCTATGCTCA